>JAEIFH010000846.1:0-77056 GCA_018901805.1 Zaprionus taronus
TGTAAGCGTTACAAACGCACCACCACTGCACAGCACCTCCAACGGGCAGGTGGGGCGTTTCCATAGCACGTTGCTGGAGCTAGCCAGATGCATTAAGATAGACAAGGGCTTGAGTGATACGGTCGAAATAATAATGTTGGCCACTACCCAGTATAATAAGTCGATTCACTCGGTCATCGACAGGAGACCGGCTGACATCGTCCTAACACACCCCGATAAGCCACAGCTAGAGATCCACAATAGGATCCAGAAGGCTCAGACTGCGCTGAGGGCCAGAGAAAACGCCTCGCGGCAGAATAGTACATTCGATGTTGGCGAAAAAGTGTTGGTAAAATCCAACCGAAGACTCGGCAACAAGCTCACGCCGTTGTGCGAGGAAAGAGCTGTAGAAGCGGACATGGGGACCACGGTCCTCATTGAGGGGAGGGTGGTCCACAAGGACAATTTAAAATGACGCGCTCAGCAGCGAGGTTTGTGTTTCGCTTAATTTTAAATTTTTTCTAGCCACTTGGCGTAATTTTTAATAGATCTAAGCGTAGCGCCATCCGCGCACATTATATTCTTAAGCATTTTTATTATCATTGGTGTTGGGTTCCCCTTGTCTACAAAATAGAAAAGTCAACCATTTAAACTTTCACCCACAGGACCAATCTTATCCTTCTCGTGTCTCTATCATTGGCATCGGCTCACATCACCGATTATTCGCGCGCCAGATACATTCCCATAGTCGATGGCCAGATCTTGGTGTGGGAGAATTTCGCCTACGTGAGGCACTCCGCGAATCTTTTGGAGTACGCACGTGTAGTAGAGGAGACGGTCAGTCTGCTTGATCACTTCCCGCAGTCACACATGAGAAATTTGCTGAATGTAAATTCAGCACACCTCCGGGACTTGCTAGATGCGCTAGGCGCGCACCATCGAGTGGCCAGAAGCTTGCACTTCCTGGGCTCCATACTAAAGGTTGTAGCCGGCACACCTGATGCCAGCGATTTGCAAAACAGTAGGGTCGTAGAGGCGCGATTGATCGACGCGAACAATAGCAAATAGAAATTAATACAAAAATCCAGAGTCAAATTAATAAACTAACTGCCACCGTCAACTTAATCCTCAAGGCAGCAAAAGCGTCACAAATTGACACCGGTCATTTGTATAAAACGTTGCTCGCGAGAAATAGAATGATCATGATGGAGCTTCAGAATTTAATGTTGGCCATGACACTTGCAAAAATGAACATTGTTAGCCCAAATATTCTTGATCACGCAGATTTGAGTTCAGTTTGGCTAGAGGAGCCCACCAACACCCCCATAGGGGACCTCATGTCCGTATCGTCCGTAAAGGTTCTGCAGTCCAATAACGCATTACACTTTATCATTAAATTTCCGGTAATTAAGTTCGCCTGTAAGAAAATTACTATTTTCCCCGTCAGTCACGAAGGAGCCATGCTACGTTTAGATGATGGCGTTATCGCAGAGTGCGACAACGAGATCTACACCGTCTAAGCTTGCACCGCATCAACCAGCGCCACTTTCTGCCAGCTATCATCAGGCAGCTCTTGTGCGAAAGAACTCCATGCAGGCGGCGAGGCGCACTGCGAAATACAACCCAGCAGCCTGGACTCAATCACCTATGTAGATGAGGGGATCATCATCATCAACGACAGGGCCGCCAAGGTACAAGTGGACAACGGCTCTGAAATCTGGGTGCATGGTACGCATCTTGTTACCTTCGCCCGACGTGCCGTCATTAACGGAACCCTGTACGTCAACCAGAACGGGATCCAGAACAGAGTACCGGGGGTAGCGAAATTCCCTCTGCTGAACATCACCTCCCACCAAAGCGTGCTCAGTCTCCCGTACCTTCATCGCCTAAATGAAGGTAACCTAGAGACAATCCGGAGGTTCAGAGAAGAATTCAACGCCGAACTACCCCAGCGAGTGGCACTGACCCTAGCAGCATCATGTTGCCTCCTGCTATGTGTTGCCATTGTGGGCTGGCGCGCCTGGAAGGCCAAGAAGTCCGCAAGACAACTGAACGTGGCGATTGCTGAGTTAAGGTCGGCCGAGGGCGGCCTCCGTCTTGAGGGGGGGTAGTTAACTAAAGCTAACGTCGCTCCCACGGGCGCATGAAATACAACAACATCGGCATACTGCAACGTAAGCATTATGCCGGATGTCGATACGTAGCCGGCAGACACTGCAGATTTGCGTGGCCGCTACGAATATGAGATCGCAACAATGTGTTTCGTTTTCATGCTAGCTCCTAAGTTTGAATTCTTGTATTATATATTCAGTTCTGATTTTGTCTCCGACGCTGCAGCTCCGCTTGGCTCGGTATAATAAAGCATAAAAAGTAAACTCCTAATCTTTCATTGTCACGGCTCCGCCTGAGACCTGATTAGTAAAAGCCGCGCACGTTAACCGCCGGCCAACCCTTTTCATAATTTATACACGTGCTTTGAAATTAATCCCTTGTTAGCTGACAGAAGCACTTGGTTTTATGCTCATACTTTCTTAAATAACTTCTGTGATTATTGTCCGATCGGATTGTAATTTGTAGACTACATAGATATTTCATTCAGCTTAGTATATTTTAAAGTCAGAAAGTTGTATCTTTTATACAGCGCTTACAAATTGAGTTCAGAAATTAAATTCTTCATTTGTGGGGGCGGTGGGCGTGGCACCTAACATTTGAAATAAACTTGATCAGCTTATAGTACAAAGGAGTCTTTCTGCCAAATTTGGGAACTCTAGCTTTTATAATAGCTGAGATCTGTGCGTTCACACAGACAGATGGACAGACGAACAAAAAGACAGACATGACTCAATCGACTCGGCTTGTGATCCTGAACAAGAATATATATACTTTATGGGGTCTTCCTCGCCTCCTTCTGCCTGTTACATACATTTGCACAAGGTTAGTATACCCTTTTTTGACCATTTTCAATGGTCGAAGGGTATAAAAAACGGACAAAAGCAAAAAGAAAACTAAATTTAGCAAAAGGTATGGCGGGAAAGCAACTGATTTGAGCTTCAGATTGTAGGGTCTCTATTCTCCAAAATCTGAACACTGCATGGCACCACCATAGACTTCTTGTACTTGAATCGTTCCTCTTGGTAAGCTTATATATCGTCCAAGTTGATTTTAAAATGGAAAAGGTTATAAGGAACCCATATATGTTATCCAGAAAGTAAACAATGTTGCTGTTGTGACCGCATTGGCTAATGATGGGCCTAGAAATTAATGCAATTTAAATGCATTAAATCTACTAAAGACTTAACTTTAAAATGTGAGATTAAATTAATGCACAAAACAATATTAAAAAAACGGGCAAAAATAAAAAAAAAAACGGACAAAAGCAAAGAGAAAACAAAATTTAGCGAAAGGTATGGCGGAAAAGTATGGCGCGATGCATTGCTGTGAAGGTAATCTTAGTTTCGATGATTGTCAACTCCTCAGTCTTAGTTTTGAGTTATAATAAACCACTGCTTGCTCCGGCGTACAGCCGCAAAACCCAATTGGCATTATTATCAGTTACATTGCTACGCCACAGGGCTAGTCAATCTCACTAAGGGGGCGAACTCAAGCCCTTCATCATAATCTTCATAAGAAGACCCAAACAGACGTGATCGTCTCACCACCGCCGTCCGAGGATAGAAGACTCTGGATCGTCGCGGGACTATATCATCTCATAATTGGACTGCATCTTGAACTCAACAATCTGAATTAACAGGGTAGTTAATGAATTTCGATGCCATTTTGGCCAGATTAGACTGCACGTACTCGGACAATACATCCTTACGCCTCTTGAGGCAAGGATTGGAAATGGTTAGGCAGGATGACCTACCATTAATGCAATACTACGACGAAGTTGAGAAAAAGCTAACTCTTGTCACCAACAAGATTGTAATGACGCATGAACAAGAAGGTGCTGACCTGCTTAACGCTGAAGTCAGAGCCGACGCCCTACATACTTTTATTTCAGGGCTCAAAAAGTCCCTTAAAGCTGTGGTCTTCCCGGCCCAACCAAAAGACTTGCCATCTGCACTGCCTTTGGCTAGAGAAGCAGAAGCAAGCATAGAGAGAAGCATATTCGCAAACTCCTACGCCAAGGCCATAGAGGAGCGAGCGCATACAGCGGCAAGCGGCAAGAGCCGCTTCCAGGGGAAACCCAATAAAGATAACAGGGAAGAACAGGGCAGGACAGGAACCCGCATTTCGTCAAACGTCAACAAAATAACGTTAACGGACAAACAAATAGTGGCAATCAGGCGCAAGCTCCTCAGCCAATGGAGGTCGACTCGTCCTCCAGATTTAGACAGCGCACTGAGCATAACAAGAACCACCCCAATGAATCGAATGCTTCTAAGAGAAGAAATTCATCAGAACGCTTGACAGGACCGAGACGACAACGTCTTAATAACGTTGTCCAAGAGGCTCCTAAACCAAAACACCCCAAAGAGGAATATGAAAAGGCAGCAAAGGCTGCAGCCGAGGAGATTGACAGTGAGAATGAGTACGCTCCCAGTGACGACTCATTGAATTTTTTAGGGGACGCTCCCGGTTGCCGTTCATTGAACGACAGTTGGCTAGGAGAACCTTAAAGATGTTAATCGATACCGGCGCGGCAAAAAATTACATTAGGCCCGTAAACGAGCTGAAAGATGTAATGCCGGTCGGCAGCCCTTTCTCGGTGAGCTCAATACACGTCTCCACCGAAATTAAACACAAGTGCTTAATGAAAGCCTTCAACCACACCTCCCCATTTTTCCTTCTGGATTCTCTCAACGCGTTCGACGCTATTATAGGCTTGGACCTGTTAACACAGGCCGGGGTAAAGTTGAACCTAGCAGAGGACACCCTAGAATACCAGGGCATCTCTGAAAAGCTTCACTATTTCAGCTGCCCCAATGTAAACTTCACTGAAGTGAACGATATTGTTGTACCTGCCTCCGTTAAAAAGGAGTTCAAGGACGCAATAATAAGGAGGAATAAAGCTTTCTCCACGACAAATGAAGCTCTTCCATTTAACACCGCTGTCACTGCCACAATTCGGACAGTAGACAATGAACCGGTGTTCTCAAGAGCTTACCCAAATCTGATGGGAGTTTCTGACTTCGTAAACAACGAGGTCAAGCGATTGCTGAAAAACGGCATTATCAGGCCCTCAAGGTCACCCTATAACAGCCCGACCTGGGTTGTGGACAAAAAGGGGACTGACGCCTTTGACCTAAAGTCAGGGTATCACCAAATTTACCTTGCGGAACATGACCGTGAGAAGACGTCGTTCTCGGTAAAAGGCGGCAAATACGAATTTTGCCGTCTGCCGTCTGCAGCATCTTTCAAAGAGCCCTAGACGATGTGCTGAGAGTGCAAATCGGGAAAATATGTTACGTCTATGTAGATGACGTCATAATTTTCTCAGAGAATGAGTCCGACCATGTCCGCCACATCTGTTGCCACTGTGCTGAAATGCCTAATCGTGGCGAATATGAGGGTGAGCCAGGAAAAGACTAGATTCTTCAAAGAAAGTGTTGAGTACCTCGGCTTTATAGTAAGCAAGGCTGGAACTAAGTTTTTTTTTTTTTTCTTTAATTTATTAAACGAAATTATTTAACTTGACTAGCGTACTATTACCTTTCTTGGGCAACTTAATCTTATCGGTATCAATTTAAACGATTCTTAATATCTAAGTTATTTACAAGGATTATATGATTTTGAGTATTAAAGAAATGGAATGTTTACGTTATAATATTTATAAAATTATAATTAGGTTGGATTTATGTCAAGTCCCGGTCGGTCAGGTCTTGAGGGTGGTGGCGTTTCAGTCTTCTTCTCGTTCTTGTCCGATGGCTTTGGGCTGCGATACTTAGTCGTCTAGCTAGACTATTAGGATGTGATTCTAGTCTGTCATTGCACTTTTTTGCTATCTCCCGAATCCTGTCTCCAATTTTTGGTACCTTTAGATCACGTTCAATATCTCTGGTCCTCATATACCAAGGAGCGCCTGTGATCTTCCTTAGAGTTTTTGCTTGAAGAACCCGAATTTTATTCAGGTGCGTTTTGGCAGCGATTCCATACACCTGTATGGCATAGAATAGACCAGGAGCTAATATGCTCTTGTATATTTTAACCTTGTTGGCGAGGGAAAGTTTGTTGCGGGCAGCAATTAACCAGTCCATTTTGGAGACCTTAGTTTTAAAGGACTTCTGGATCGCCGTAACATGCCTTCCGAAGGTTAATCTTCTATCTAGAATCACACCAAGATATTTGCATGATGACTTGAGGTCAAGCACTCTTCCTTTAAGTGAGCCACAACGGCAACTACTTAATCGATTTGTGAAGGTGACGTTTGCACATTTGTCAGCGTTGATGCAGACGTTCCACAACTCTGCCCAATTCTGGAATGCGTCCAGGTACTCTTGCAGTGCGTCCGAGGCCTCGATAATGCTGTTGCTTTTTGTCAGAACCGCGGTGTCGTCAGCATATGTTGCAATCAGCACATCTTTACGATCTAATCCTGTGTCTGCTGTCTGGGTGGGCATGTCCGCGGAGAAGATGGAGTATAGAGTAGGGCCTAACTCGCTTTCTTGAGGTACTCCAGCTTCTATCACTTTAACGGAAGAAGTGCATCCATCGGTCGTCACACGGAAAGTACGTCCTAACAAAAAGCTCATCACAAGCTGGTATAGCTGGGGTGTTAGTATTTTCTTTGCTTTATGTAGAAGACCAGGATGCCACACTCTATCAAAAGCTTGTTGAATGTCTAGAAAAGCTGCTACTGCGTACTCTTTACTTTCTAGGGCTTCTAGCGCAAAATTGACAACCCTATGGAGTTGCTCGGGTGTTCCATGTTGTGTCCGGAATCCGAATTGGAAATCAGGTATTACCAATACTACAGGCTCAACATCACGCATTCCTTTCCATAATTTTACCAAGGGAGGGGAGGAGGCTGATTGGCCTATACGAGTCAACCTCTGTTGGCTTTTTCCCTGGTTTCAGTATCAGGATTATGTTTGCAGACTTATAGACCTTTGGGAAATAACCCTCAAGTAAAGCGCTGTTAAAAATGAGTACCAGAAATCGCTTGATCAGGTAGGATTTTTATCGTTCTGTTGTCGAGAAGGTCATGACCCGGGGCTTCTTTTGACTTCAACAAGGAAACAAGTTGTTTCAGTTCTTCGAGAGTGACAGGATCCGCGGGCAGCGCCATTTGAAATGGCGTTTCAAGAGACTCCGCAACCAAACGGCACTGATTCGCATCGGCAGATGCGAGTGGCTTAAATCATTCCTCCAAGTTGCTTGCAAACACTTCTGCTTTGTCCTGTGATGTGCGGCACCAACCAGCAGACGGGCTCCTCATAGCAAATTTCTGAGAAGCCTGAAACTTGAACCTTTTCGTGATTCTCCACAGAGAGAATTGTGAGGAGGCATCGGTGCCCATGTTCTCAAAAAGGTTGTCTATCTGATGCTGTTTTCTTTGGGTTAGCACTTTATGGAGCCGATTAGATAGCCTTCTGTAGATCTGCTGGATTCGGAAATCTCCTGTCCTTGCAAACCCCCTTCTGACCTTTCCGTTTGAGGCGAAGGAGGTCCACTATTGCAGAAGGTAGGAACGGCTGAACAAAGGCTTGCGCATTGCGTGGAGTACTCGGTGTAGCATGTGCTGCTGCTTCTATCAGTTTTTCCATAAATGAGCTTATGGCGTTGTCAATACCTTCTGTACCTTGAATTTCTATGTTTAAGTCGATTAGTTCAGACAGGTCATCCTTAAAGGTCTCGAGATGAGTACCAGGAACTAGGAAACGGGAGCGTAGAGGCTTCTTTAGTGGCATTGAGGACTTTTGGGCCGTGCAATATTTGCGTATGAAATATTACTTCTGATGGCCTCAACCGGAATGAATCCGTGAGTACAGCTTTCACCTTTTTTAGAGCTGATAGTGTTGTCTTGAGCAACAAAAGTAGGGAGCCTTGGCTTTGGCTTAAGCTTCTTTTCTTTTTCAATTCTGACAGGGCAGTTTTTGTCCGTTGAAGCATGATCACCACCGCAGTTGATGCCGCTTCGTCATCCCCATCACAGATTAGTTCGTTCTGCCAGTCTCCTTTTCTCGGACAATATATGTTGAGAGTTTCGTAACCAAGATCGGCAAATGCTTTCTTAATTTGTTCCTTGGGAACACTTGCATGCAAGTTAACAACTAACAATGTATTGCTTCATAACAACTAAGTAGCTTTGTATAAACAATGCTGACGCGCCAGAATTTGGGTTCAGCGCTCCGCGCAAAGAACGCCTGGCAACGGAAAACTGACACTTCCTATTGGGAGTGTTGCTTCACGCTGCAAGAAATGCTGAGTCGGCTTGCCGACTTGTGGTGGCGCGATGCATTGCTGTGAGGGTAAACTTAGTTTCCATAATTGTCCTCTCTTCAGTCTTAGTCTTGTGTCGAAATGAACCACAGCTTACTCCGGCGTACAGCCGCTAACTATAATTGTTCTTATTTACAATTAAATCACTACGCCACAAGGCTAGAGATAATAACTAAGGGGTCAAGCCCTCCAACGTAATCTTCGTAAACAGTGTCAAAGGCGAACCGCCAGCTGAAGAAGGAAGACCTCTGGACTAACTGGAATAACATAATTTGGATTCCCTTGAGCACGACTCTGAAGGGTTTGTCCTCTTTTAGTTGATGATGCCAGAACTTACAATTAAGAGAAGTTAATTTCCTTACAACGGCACGGAAGGCCTCAGAGTTGACCGTGTATATCCGAGACACTCCGAATTTCAATGTTCGTAGAGTATAGTTGCTCTCACCAGCACACGAATTCAGCGCCAGTTCCAGTGCGTGGGGATTGTTAATGTTTAGGACACAAATGGCTGGAGGCTTAACCGTGTTTGAAGATTGTCTGCTTCCATTGTAAGCAGCTGGAGTTTTTTTCTTCTTCATCAGAACTACTTTCAGGCAGGTCTACTTGCATGATTCGATCTGCTTCTTTAGTCAAGGCAGCAAATCGGTTATTGCTAAGTGAAGACAATGAGACTGTCACTTCTTATTCGGAGTGTTGCTTCACGCTGCAAGGAATGCTGAGTCGGCTTGCCGACTTGTCTTGGTGGCGCGATGCATTGCTGTGAGGGTAATCTTAGTTTCGATGATTGTCAACTCCTCAGTCTTAGTTTTGAGTTATAATAAACCACTGCTTGCTCCGGCGTACAGCCACAAAACCCAATTGACATTATTATCAATTACATTGCTACGCCACAAGGCTAGTCAATCTCACTAAGGGGGCGAAGTCAAGCCCTTCATCATAATCTTCATAAGAAGACCCAAACAGACGTGATCGTCTCACCACCGCCGTCCGAGGATAGAAGACTCTGGATCGTCGCGGGACTATATCATCTCATAATTGGACTGCATCTTGAACTCAACAATCTGAATTAACAGGGTAGTTAATGAATTTCGATGCCATTTTGGCCAGATTAGACTGCACGTACTCGGACAATACATCCTTACGCCTCTTGAGGCAAGGATTGGAAATGGTTAGGCAGGATGACCTACCATTAATGCAATACTACGACGAAGTTGAGAAAAAGCTAACTCTTGTCACCAACAAGATTGTAATGACGCATGAACAAGAAGGTGCTGACCTGCTTAACGCTGAAGTCAGAGCCGACGCCCTACATACTTTTATTTCAGGGCTCAAAAAGTCCCTTAAAGCTGTGGTCTTCCCGGCCCAACCAAAAGACTTGCCATCTGCACTGCCTTTGGCTAGAGAAGCAGAAGCAAGCATAGAGAGAAGCATATTCGCAAACTCCTACGCCAAGGCCATAGAGGAGCGAGCGCATACAGCGGCAAGCGGCAAGAGCCGCTTCCAGGGGAAACCCAATAAAGATAACAGGGAAGAACAGGGCAGGACAGGAACCCGCATTTCGTCAAACGTCAACAAAATAACGTTAACGGACAAACAAATAGTGGCAATCAGGCGCAAGCTCCTCAGCCAATGGAGGTCGACTCGTCCTCCAGATTTAGACAGCGCACTGAGCATAACAAGAACCACCCCAATGAATCGAATGCTTCTAAGAGAAGAAATTCATCAGAACGCTTGACAGGACCGAGACGACAACGTCTTAATAACGTTGTCCAAGAGGCTCCTAAACCAAAACACCCCAAAGAGGAATATGAAAAGGCAGCAAAGGCTGCAGCCGAGGAGATTGACAGTGAGAATGAGTACGCTCCCAGTGACGACTCATTGAATTTTTTAGGGGACGCTCCCGGTTGCCTTTCATTGAACGACAGTTGGCTGGGAGAACCTTAAAGATGTTAATCGATACCGGCGCGGCAAAAAATTACATTAGGCCCGTAAACGAGCTGAAAGATGTAATGCCGGTCGGCAGCCCTTTCTCGGTGAGCTCAATACACGTCTCCACCGAAATTAAACACAAGTGCTTAATGAAAGCCTTCAACCACACCTCCCCATTTTTCCTTCTGGATTCTCTCAACGCGTTCGACGCTATTATAGGCTTGGACCTGTTAACACAGGCCGGGGTAAAGTTGAACCTAGCAGAGGACACCCTAGAATACCAGGGCATCTCTGAAAAGCTTCACTATTTCAGCTGCCCCAATGTAAACTTCACTGAAGTGAACGATATTGTTGTACCTGCCTCCGTTAAAAAGGAGTTCAAGGACGCAATAATAAGGAGGAATAAAGCTTTCTCCACGACAAATGAAGCTCTTCCATTTAACACCGCTGTCACTGCCACAATTCGGACAGTAGACAATGAACCGGTGTTCTCAAGAGCTTACCCAAATCTGATGGGAGTTTCTGACTTCGTAAACAACGAGGTCAAGCGATTGCTGAAAAACGGCATTATCAGGCCCTCAAGGTCACCCTATAACAGCCCGACCTGGGTTGTGGACAAAAAGGGGACTGACGCCTTTGACCTAAAGTCAGGGTATCACCAAATTTACCTTGCGGAACATGACCGTGAGAAGACGTCGTTCTCGGTAAAAGGCAGCAAATACGAATTTTGCCGTCTGCCGTCTGCAGCATCTTTCAAAGAGCCCTAGACGATGTGCTGAGAGTGCAAATCGGGAAAATATGTTACGTCTATGTAGATGACGTCATAATTTTCTCAGAGAATGAGTCCGACCATGTCCGCCACATCTGTTGCCACTGTGCTGAAATGCCTAATCGTGGCGAATATGAGGGTGAGCCAGGAAAAGACTAGATTCTTCAAAGAAAGTGTTGAGTACCTCGGCTTTATAGTAAGCAAGGCTGGAACTAAGTTTTTTTTTTTTTTTTTTCTTTAATTTATTAAACGAAATTATTTAACTTGACTAGCGTACTATTACCTTTCTTGGGCAACTTAATCTTATCGGTATCAATTTAAACGATTCTTAATATCTAAGTTATTTACAAGGATTATATGATTTTGAGTATTAAAGAAATGGAATGTTTACGTTATAATATTTATAAAATTATAATTAGGTTGGATTTATGTCAAGTCCCGGTCGGTCAGGTCTTGAGGGTGGTGGCGTTTCAGTCTTCTTCTCGTTCTTGTCCGATGGCTTTGGGCTGCGATACTTAGTCGTCTAGCTAGACTATTAGGATGTGATTCTAGTCTGTCATTGCACTTTTTTGCTATCTCCCGAATCCTGTCTCCAATTTTTGGTACCTTTAGATCACGTTCAATATCTCTGGTCCTCATATACCAAGGAGCGCCTGTGATCTTCCTTAGAGTTTTTGCTTGAAGAACCCGAATTTTATTCAGGTGCGTTTTGGCAGCGATTCCATACACCTGTATGGCATAGAATAGACCAGGAGCTAATATGCTCTTGTATATTTTAACCTTGTTGGCGAGGGAAAGTTTGTTGCGGGCAGCAATTAACCAGTCCATTTTGGAGACCTTAGTTTTAAAGGACTTCTGGATCGCCGTAACATGCCTTCCGAAGGTTAATCTTCTATCTAGAATCACACCAAGATATTTGCATGATGACTTGAGGTCAAGCACTCTTCCTTTAAGTGAGCCACAACGGCAACTACTTAATCGATTTGTGAAGGTGACGTTTGCACATTTGTCAGCGTTGATGCAGACGTTCCACAACTCTGCCCAATTCTGGAATGCGTCCAGGTACTCTTGCAGTGCGTCCGAGGCCTCGATAATGCTGTTGCTTTTTGTCAGAACCGCGGTGTCGTCAGCATATGTTGCAATCAGCACATCTTTACGATCTAATCCTGTGTCTGCTGTCTGGGTGGGCATGTCCGCGGAGAAGATGGAGTATAGAGTAGGGCCTAACTCGCTTTCTTGAGGTACTCCAGCTTCTATCACTTTAACGGAAGAAGTGCATCCATCGGTCGTCACACGGAAAGTACGTCCTAACAAAAGCTCATCACAAGCTGGTATAGCTGGGGTGTTAGTATTTTCTTTGCTTTATGTAGAAGACCAGGATGCCACACTCTATCAAAAGCTTGTTGAATGTCTAGAAAAGCTGCTACTGCGTACTCTTTACTTTCTAGGGCTTCTAGCGCAAAATTGACAACCCTATGGAGTTGCTCGGGTGTTCCATGTTGTGTCCGGAATCCGAATTGGAAATCAGGTATTACCAATACTACAGGCTCAACATCACGCATTCCTTTCCATAATTTTACCAAGGGAGGGAGGAGGCTGATTGGCCTATACGAGTCAACCTCTGTTGGCTTTTTCCCTGGTTTCAGTATCAGGATTATGTTTGCAGACTTATAGACCTTTGGGAAATAACCCTCAAGTAAAGCGCTGTTAAAAATGAGTACCAGAAATCGCTTGATCAGGTAGGATTTTTATCGTTCTGTTGTCGAGAAGGTCATGACCCGGGGCTTCTTTTGACTTCAACAAGGAAACAAGTTGTTTCAGTTCTTCGAGAGTGACAGGATCCGCGGGCAGCGCCATTTGAAATGGCGTTTCAAGAGACTCCGCAACCAAACGGCACTGATTCGCATCGGCAGATGCGAGTGGCTTAAATCATTCCTCCAAGTTGCTTGCAAACACTTCTGCTTTGTCCTGTGATGTGCGGCACCAACCAGCAGACGGGCTCCTCATAGCAAATTTCTGAGAAGCCTGAAACTTGAACCTTTTCGTGATTCTCCACAGAGAGAATTGTGAGGAGGCATCGGTGCCCATGTTCTCAAAAAGGTTGTCTATCTGATGCTGTTTTCTTTGGGTTAGCACTTTATGGAGCCGATTAGATAGCCTTCTGTAGATCTGCTGGATTCGGAAATCTCCTGTCCTTGCAAACCCCCTTCTGACCTTTCCGTTTGAGGCGAAGGAGGTCCACTATTGCAGAAGGTAGGAACGGCTGAACAAAGGCTTGCGCATTGCGTGGAGTACTCGGTGTAGCATGTGCTGCTGCTTCTATCAGTTTTTCCATAAATGAGCTTATGGCGTTGTCAATACCTTCTGTACCTTGAATTTCTATGTTTAAGTCGATTAGTTCAGACAGGTCATCCTTAAAGGTCTCGAGATGAGTACCAGGAACTAGGAAACGGGAGCGTAGAGGCTTCTTTAGTGGCATTGAGGACTTTTGGGCCGTGCAATATTTGCGTATGAAATATTACTTCTGATGGCCTCAACCGGAATGAATCCGTGAGTACAGCTTTCACCTTTTTTAGAGCTGATAGTGTTGTCTTGAGCAACAAAAGTAGGGAGCCTTGGCTTTGGCTTAAGCTTCTTTTCTTTTTCAATTCTGACAGGGCAGTTTTTGTCCGTTGAAGCATGATCACCACCGCAGTTGATGCCGCTTCGTCATCCCCATCACAGATTAGTTCGTTCTGCCAGTCTCCTTTTCTCGGACAATATATGTTGAGAGTTTCGTAACCAAGATCGGCAAATGCTTTCTTAATTTGTTCCTTGGGAACACTTGCATGCAAGTTAACAACTAACAATGTATTGCTTCATAACAACTAAGTAGCTTTGTATAAACAATGCTGACGCGCCAGAATTTGGGTTCAGCGCTCCGCGCAAAGAACGCCTGGCAACGGAAAACTGACACTTCCTATTGGGAGTGTTGCTTCACGCTGCAAGAAATGCTGAGTCGGCTTGCCGACTTGTGGTGGCGCGATGCATTGCTGTGAGGGTAAACTTAGTTTCCATAATTGTCCTCTCTTCAGTCTTAGTCTTGTGTCGAAATGAACCACAGCTTACTCCGGCGTACAGCCGCTAACTATAATTGTTCTTATTTACAATTAAATCACTACGCCACAAGGCTAGAGATAATAACTAAGGGGTCAAGCCCTCCAACGTAATCTTCGTAAACAGTGTCAAAGGCGAACCGCCAGCTGAAGAAGGAAGACCTCTGGACTAACTGGAATAACATAATTTGGATTCCCTTGAGCACGACTCTGAAGGGTTTGTCCTCTTTTAGTTGATGATGCCAGAACTTACAATTAAGAGAAGTTAATTTCCTTACAACGGCACGGAAGGCCTCAGAGTTGACCGTGTATATCCGAGACACTCCGAATTTCAATGTTCGTAGAGTATAGTTGCTCTCACCAGCACACGAATTCAGCGCCAGTTCCAGTGCGTGGGGATTGTTAATGTTTAGGACACAAATGGCTGGAGGCTTAACCGTGTTTGAAGATTGTCTGCTTCCATTGTAAGCAGCTGGAGTTTTTTCTTCTTCATCAGAACTACTTTCAGGCAGGTCTACTTGCATGATTCGATCTGCTTCTTTAGTCAAGGCAGCAAATCGGTTATTGCTAAGTGAAGACAATGAGGGTGTCTCAACATTAGATGGCATCTTCTGCAGCTGCGACGCCTGCTTCTTAGTTTTCTGATCTTTTTGAAACGTAATTGTGTTTCCCTTACGTATGACTGATTGGAAAGAGCACTTGTTCGTATCATTCGCTGTTTGAGCGATGGGAGGTGCTAATTCAGAAATCGTAGCTGTTCCAAGAGACGTTGTTGGGGACCTATAGGATCTTGCTGCTGCTACCACAGTATATGAGCTTGTAGTCGTACAGTTAGCTTGGGTCGTGGTTATGGTGTAGGTAACATTGGTGTTACTACTAGTTGTTACCGATGGGAGAGTGTACATCGCTTGCGGCGGTAAGGTAACATTTGATGATGTTGCGCCGTTTGATATCAGTGTACGAATTGTTGCAGGGCTTGCTCCGGCTACTTTTCTCATCTCCTCTAGCCTTTCTCTAGATAGGGAGTGAGTCAATGTTTTATTATCCATTAACACAACTGATATTATTTATTTCTAAATAACGCACTGTTAACAACTTCGCTAACTCGAGAGAAAGGGGGGAAAGATAAAAAGGTATTAGCCTCACGCATGCGCAGGGCGCCGGCGAGGGGCGTACAAAGCGTCGTTTCGGTTGAGCTTATCTTTGATAAAAACCCCAAAAATATCATCCCCCCCCCTTGCCAGTGGCTAAAAATAGAACTTGTGCGCATGCACAGTAAGATTGGAAGAGTTATTGATATTTCACAACAAGAAGACCTTGCAACAAAGGCTAGGCAGAGACTGTCACTTCTTATTCGGAGTGTTGCTTCACGCTGCAAGGAATGCTGAGTCGGCTTGCCGACTTGTCTTGGTGGCGCGATGCATTGCTGTGAGGGTAATCTTAGTTTCGATGATTGTCAACTCCTCAGTCTTAGTTTTGAGTTATAATAAACCACTGCTTGCTCCGGCGTACAGCCACAAAACCCAATTGACATTATTATCAATTACATTGCTACGCCACAAGGCTAGTCAATCTCACTAAGGGGGCGAAGTCAAGCCCTTCATCATAATCTTCATAAGAAGACCCAAACAGACGTGGTCGTCTCACCACCGCCGTCCGAGGATAGAAGACTCTGGATCGTCGCGGGACTACATCATCTCATAATTTGTACATCATTCGCTGATAGTCACGTATGAAATACATAAAAAGTTAAAATCGTTCAGTGCTATGGCCGCAACAAAAATATTCTTGCTCAGTGTTATGGCCGCATATGTGTACATCAATCGCTGATAAAACACCGGCACCATACATAATCAAGCAAAAAAATAAATTTCACTCAAAATCATGGCCGCATATGTGTACATGAATCGCTGATAATACACCGGGACCATACATAATTAAACAAAGAAATAAATTTCGTTCAAAATTATGGCCGCATAAGGCCGCTACATCAATCGCTAATAATACACCTGGAACATACATAACCAAACAAAACAAATAAATATCGTTCAATATTTTGACCGAATATGTGGGTCAAGTTTAACCCTCTTTCAGTAAAACAAATTCACATTTATCAAATTACATCTTTATAAACAAATTCATTTTACATATTGCGTCAGATTGTGTTATCGCCAAATGTTCATTTACTTACACAAACAAAATATAAATTTGAAAAGAAATACTATATATACTTACTAGTGCACACAATGTATTACAGTTAAACACTGGAACCAATTCACACACTTACCTAGAAAGAAACAAAAGAAGAAGAAAAATTAATTTCGCAAAATTATCGATAACCTAATATAAATGCACGACACTATATTTTTAATTTTATATTACCTATATTACTTATATATATAGAATTACATTTACAAAACTACACCTTATCACTTAAGCTAAAATCGTATTATACTAAACATATGCACAACACATACACTTTAACTTAAGCACACTTATAAATAATAAGACACACACCACACTTTAAAGTTTAGTAAACAAACTACACAACCCAACACAACACCTACATGTCAAAGTGAATTCAGTTTAGTACCCAAATTAAAAAAAGACTTGGACTTAGGGGTGGAGGCAGTCTTAATGAAATCAGGGAAGAAGTAGAAGGCAGACAGCAACCACAAGTTAGCAATATTAAGCGAACAGACCAGGTAGAAAGATCAACCAACAGCAACAACATGGACTCGGGAAACGCATCAGCCCCCTTAAGTCCGACATTGAGTGCCACTTCACAATTATCAATACCAACCTTAACCCAACCGACATTTTAGCTTTTGTCGAACAACTACCCACTTTTGAAGTCCACTCTAGCAACCTCGTTAAGCTCATAACTAGCGCTGAAGAACTACTATTCCTTATTAGATCAGTAGACAAGACCCCTTATGGGCAACTACTTTTAAGGGCCGTCCGCAACAAAGTCATAGGAAAGGCAGACGAGGCCCTGACCCTTTACGACACTCGAATGAACTGGGACGACATCAAGACTAATCTCAAACGACTTTACACCAGCAAGAGTCAATACTAAGGGAAATACAGACTCTCCCAAACGACCTTACAATGGGAAAATTATTTTTCGGTATAATAAAAATGAGAAATGAACTTATAACAATAGCCAAAGACATGGACAACGATGGCTACGCACTTGCTACTAAACGCACCCTCTACGACGATAAATGCCTCAACGCATTTATCATCGGACTGAAAGACTCACTAAGAACAATTATCAGAACTAGGAGCCCCAGCTCTATCGAAAAAGCTTACGAACTCGGACAAATAGAACAAAGTTTTTTCTTTCAAAACTCAAACAGACAGGTATAGGGCCGTCGCCGCGACAATTCAGCGGACAATGGACGCCCATATCCCAAGAATAACCAACAAGAACAAAAACAATCAAACAATAACGGCCGCAACACTTCACACTAACAAACCAACCACCAACAAGGTGGACAACCGACTAGAAACCAAAACACACCCCACAACTACGGAAAACCAGCTTCAACAAACAAACAATACAGAAACAATACTAACACAAATACAAACTTATGCAACATAAATGACGACACAAACTTTCCACAAAGAGTATACAGTACAAATTACGACACCATTCACGTATAAAACCAGAAGAGTCATCTCAGAAACTACATACACATTCAACACTATTTCTAACATCTTACAATCAATCCTTAAACCAAATAAAATGGTCGCAATATTTGCAACAGACCATATCTTCCCGCTCATAGAAGAAGCGTAAAACAATTACATTTCGAAAAACGACTCACTCAAAATCTCCCGTTGCAAAGTGTTCTTACCTGAAATAACTGACGCTAAAGATCAAAAAACAAGAACACGTACATACACCTCAAGAGCAACCACAGAGTCATCGACGAAACCTTTCAACACTTAAAAAGAGACATTTATTTTCCCCACATGAAAAACATTATCACACAAGTAATAAAGGATTGCAACATTGCCTTACACTTAAATATGATAGGCAACCCCATAAATCAGCAATGCAATCACCACCTGCTCCATCAGGACCCTTAGAAGTGATTCACATAGATATTTACTTCGTTAATGGTACTTACAATCACTGACAAATTTTCAAAATTCGCACAAGCATACCCGCTTGATAACAGAAACTCCATAAAAGTCATTTCCGCCCTGTCTCAATTCATGAGCAACTTTGGCATACCCAAAAAACTGGTCTACGACCAGGGTGCAGAATTCTCCGGAAACTTGTTCAACGATTTTCTTGCACAATATGACATACTTCAACACACAACTTAATTCCAACAATCGACTGGTAACTCACCCGTCGAAAGACTTCACTCTACGTTGACGGAACTATACAAAATAGTATCGAACCACCGTAAAGAACTAAACATACAGTGCGAACATACAGAAGTACTTACTGAAGTACTAACGACCTACAATGACGCAATTCATTCCAGCACAAATCACACCCCTTTCGAACTCTTTCACGGCAGGACACACATGTTTGAAAAGTCCATAACTTATGACAACCATCAATCGCAACCTCTAAAAACTATATATAAAACTATCGATTACACAGACAAAATGTGAACTAGTGGCAACTTGTGGCTGTAATATGGCATTGACTGTATGCCTCACCATGTCTAATCACACCACGAGTGCAACATTGGAAAAAGCAGACAAAAAGCGGATAACGTTGTTAAAAAATCCAGAATTCGCGTAATTTTTAAATTTCTCCCGCAGTCGGCATTCAAAAACCACCAGATTTGACAGGAAAAAACCGGAATTGGCAGCCCTGCTCTTTGGTGAGCAATCCCGAACCAGAAATTAAGAACCAGTCGCACAACGACAGCGAAACAATGAACATGGGCGTATTTCTCAACGCTAGTCATCGTTTCAATGTATGTGTGCTAAGTATGCACAAGCTCGCATATGAATGTATGCGTTGCTTGAGAAGTTTGACAACAGGCAAATCCTTCGGCCAGCGCGCTGGCAGCCTGAAGTCAATTTTGTGTTTCGGCGTCGAGAGCCTAGAGACTGAGGCACAGTGGGCAAAAATGTTTATCTTGTGGCCAAAATTTTACAACTTTTGAAAACATGTGGCGTGTTCTTCTGTGGATAATTTTATTTAGTAATTATATATTTATGTATTCAGAATTTTGTATTTTAATTCACAAATTATTCCCCAGGGTGCTCCAAAATAGATGGGAGTAATCTACATACCCTGAAGATACAGGGTGGAGGGCGCATGACAGATAGATTACAAAATGAAAACAAACAGAATATAATGAAAAATTTCTTACATGTTAGTATTGGAAATTAAAATTTATACGGGTTTGAATAGCGTATCTGGCAAATGGGAGCCCTCACTCTGAATACACTGAAAAAGACGTTTATTGAAGTTTTCGTGAACTCTTTGGAGCATTTCAATGGGTAGTTCGGCGATGTTGGCTCTGATGTTGTTCTTGAGGGCTTTTAGGGTCATGGGACGATCATTGTAAACCTTGGCTTTGAGGTAGCCCCACAGGAAAAAAATCGCATGGGGCCAAAAAATGATAGCGTCTCGCGACAATGCAGCAAGCATGTTTTCACTCGCGATTCGTCTTGCTTCGTAATCATAAAATGGCTGTCATTCCTGGACGACTACCATTTTGTAGGGATGCATATAAAGATGTTCTCAATTTATTCGATGCATAGAACGCCTTAAAATGCCAAGAACTTGCGATTGTTTCCGAATTGACCGCCTGGGAGACTGTTGAATTGCGGCTCTAACCCTCTCGATGTATTCTGGGGAAGTGACTGGATTCTGACGCTTCCTTCTGATCGAAGACACATTACCACTCGTCTCAAACGATCTTACCCACGAAAGAATGCGATTTCGATCCGGAACACGGCCGCGGGATGCGATATTGAACCTCAAACGGAAGGCACGTTGCACGCGGACGACCGAGCGGGCGTTCTGGAAATAGGCTCTAACGCAAAACGTACGGTGTTCCACAGACCACAACATATTGGAAACTGAAGGAGCGTTTTGAAGCAAACTTTACGATCCTCTCGTTCAAATGAACCCCACCCCAGATACCTGCGACCGTTCAGTCGGGTAGGGCGCCCTTTACAAATCCATCTGTCTTGCGCGCTCCACCCTCAGTGGCGGATCTAGGATTTGATATGGGGGCTTTTCGCAAAAAAATTTTCTGATGTCCATGTAAAAAGTATCGCGAATTTTGAATTTTCGCGATTTACGTGTAATCAAATTTTTTTGTTATTAATTTTTTTTGTTTTTTATATTGGTACACTTCCCGTACATCTGTACCAAGTTTCAAATGTATAGCATTTTTTATTTGGTTGTGAGAGGCGTAAAGGTTATAAGTGTTTTGCGTGCTCTCCGATTTTTGCTTTTTTCGGTCTTGGCTTACATGGGCTCTTCCATTAGGACAATTGGGCTTTGGTTTCGATAACATAACCATATAAACCATGAGTAAATCTGGGTCATTCAACAGCTCTTGAGCGATGCTCATGCGACAGTTCTTTTGGTCAAAATTTAGCAATTTTGGAACAAACTTCGCTGAAACACGTCTCATGCCAAAAACGATAGAAAAAATTTCATGGCACGAGCCACGCGATATACCGACATCCTCAGCAACTTTTCTAATAGTGATTCGACGATTTTCCAAAACAATTTTCTTCACTGCTTGAACGTTTTCATCAGTTGTTGACGTGGGCGTCCAGAGCGAGGCTCGTCATTGGCATTTTCTCGGCCATCTTGGAAAAGTTTGTACCACTTGCAAACATTTTTTTACTCAGAACAGTTTCACCGTATGTCACTGTCAAAATTTCAAGTGTTTCGGAGCACTTTATTTTATTTTTTTTTTATGCAAATCCTGTCCATATTTTTCGATAGCAAAAAATCGGCGAGCACGCAAAACACTTATAATCTTTACGCCTCTTACAACAAAAAAAAAAATGCTATACACTTAAAACTTGGTACAGATGTTCGGGAGTAGTGTACCAATATAACAAAATAAAAAAATCGAAACTCGATTATATGTACGTAACCTGCGAAAATTCAAAATTCGCGATACTTTTTGAACACACGTCGTATGATGACGAAACTTCGACTTAAACCTTTGTTACCGGGTTTCAAACCGTTTTTACAACATGCGGTGTTCCCTAACGATCAATATTATGTGAGTACCGATGAGCTATCGGAAAAATGCACAAATTGTATTGCATTTTTCAATTGATTGGTAAGCAACAGCTCGTTACGATATGTCGCGATTTTTAGGCCATGGATTTTAAAAAAATGCATGGTCTATTGTGTTTGTCGGAACGGAAATGTGCGTAACAGGCAGAAGGAGGCATCTCCGACCCCATAAACTATATATATTCTGAATCAGTATCAGTAGCCGAGTCGATTGAGCCATGTCTGTCTGTCCGTCTGTCTGTCTGTCTGTCTGTCTGTCTGTCTGTATGAACACCTGGATCTCAGAAACTATAAGAGATAGAGTCATCAAATTTTGTGACAACATACGTATATATTGCAGTGTCTCAAAGTTTTTTTTAAAATTTGGACACGCCCCTTCCCGCCTCAGTAAATCAGAAATAACTACTTAAAACCTACAATATTAACTCAACAACCAAAGTTGTATATCTTATATGACAAATACCTTGCCACGGGCGTTATGTGAAAATTTCATTTAAATCGGACTATAAATAAGTGAGATATGATACGAATTAAACTCACTTTGAACATATATACTTAGCATACCTACGTGTAATTTACGCAAGCATACCGAAGTTCGAATCTAGCGTCAGACACACAGCATTTTATTAAACTTTTTATTTGCATTGTATGGGAACAGAATTGGTTCACAATGCAGCTTTGCCGACGGGCAAGGGAGTAAGGAGATGGCTGAGTGGTTAGAGTTCCGGACGGCTGCGAGAGAGTGCGTGTGTTCAACTCCCGGTTGAGGCGGGTGCGAATTTTCATTTATTAATTATTTCTTATTTTATTTTTTTTTTTTTTTTATTCTAATAAACTAAAAGAAAAGCTACAGTCAAACAAATTAAAATCAAGAAGAAGCACATGTAATGAAATTTGGTACGCGCTAGAAATGCATACCTATACCTATTGCCTACGGTATACTACGATAATCCATGGCCTTATACAGTCAGCTCCTGACTGTAGCGTTTGTATTTTTTTTCTTGGCTTATGGGGGGCTACAGCCCCCATCAATAATAAAAAGAGCAACTACTCCCAAAATCTAAAGCAAAATCTAGGCAAAAAAAACCTTTATTAAAACCTAATGCAAACAAAAGAAAAAATTATATAAACTAAATAGACACGTGTTCAGTGAAAATATGATATGAAAACTAAAAAATACTTAAAATGAAGAGTATATAACTCTAATTTTACCAAAAAACAATAAATATGTTTATATGAAATGATAGAGAACTTTCTTTCGATTCCTTCTCTAAGTGTTACTTATTAAAATTGAAATAATATTGGATAGAAAGATTCCGAAAACCAACAATGAATATTGTAGCTTCAACTTCCTAAATAAGGAATAAATAATAAATAGTACTAGGATAGATAAATGACCAAGCAAGTAATAATGAATTTAGCTTCAATAGCAGTTTTAGTTTTAAGAAATAAACTTTATAATGAATTCTAATTAAGGCTTAATTGTTTCCGGGAGTCATGAGCGACGGAAGTGAGGAAATGGATTAAAAGTTAGATAGCCACAAGGAATCGCCGTTTATAAGGTTTCACCTGGCGATCATGGAAGGGTGGGGATATGGCCTCTACAAATATTCGAGGTTTTGGTCTTGTGTGACTGACTGACCTGTCTTTTCTTCCCTTTTTGTTCTTCGAGTCCTATTTAGTTGTCTGGCGATATAGCACGCGAATTTCTTTTATTTGTATTTATATTACTTTTGTGAGCACCGTTGTTGCCGTTTTCGTTTGAACCCCCCATTGCCGACACATCTGAACCGGATACCAGCGCGTGCTAGCGATCCAACAATACTCTAACATCCGCTCAACAGTAATGCAAGGAATTTCGATACACAGTCACAATTCGGAGTTGAATAAAACCACAAGATAAAAATCTAAGTTTTTAATTAAACGGAAATTAATTCATCTTGATAGCTGGTTCGAGGTCAAAATAAAATTAAATAAAAATAATTTGTTTATATTTTCTTTTTCTTCCGATATATTTCGGTTACTCTTCGGTAACCGTCTTCAGGGCTAAAACACAAAATTCATAATTGGATTGCTAACAATATTTTTAAAACTAAATTGAACAATACTAAATTACATACATTAATTTTGCACGTCTGCTCTTGCGGACGATTTCCTTATTTATATAGTTTATATTTTTAATGTATTTTGTGGAGCATACTTTGCAGAGAGCTGCTTGAAAATCAGTACCACTTTAAAATTATTTCTTATATATCTTATTTGTTTATTATCCGATCGTAATAAAATGTTCAGGAATCATCTGGGCGTTGATAGTTATTGTCAAAAATGAGCTGTGCTTTATGTAAATTATGCTTGGAGTTCGGGTTTTACTTACGGGGGCGGAAAGGGGTGTGTTCAAATTCAAAAACCAACTTGAACTTCCATTTGCGAATAAAACGAATGGTATCGATAAAACAACAAACGATGGTTATCTTTCTTTATGCATGTCATACATTTAATTGCTTGCACCGTTTCTTTATCTTCTCTTCTCTATCACTCTCTCGATCGTTTGCTGCTTGGAACGTAAGAACCACTAAATACGTATGGTTTGTTTTCTTGTTATCGATATTGCGGCAATGAGTGGATTTTCAATCCGACACTTTACGCAGTCACAACTGTAAGATTAATTTAAATATCGATATTTGTCGTAGTTTCATGTCGTACATTTATCAAGCAGCAGCAGAAGCTGAAAAGCTAATTGAATATTTAATCAAAATAATGTCCAAAATACTTCAGAAATGTAATAAATTCTCTATAAAAGAGCTGGAACAGTACGCGGCCAACCCGGATTCGTGTGTAATTTGTGTCAACACTGATCTGCACCTATCGATGGCCCCATATGGCTTGGGCGACTTCAAAAATGCGCTGTACGACCTCGTCATCCGCACCAATGTCGGAATATACAATGCCAATCTAAATGGAATTGTCATCGGGATAAAGAACATTAAGGCGCAGGGACAAACTGCTGCTATGACGGCGACGATCCTGCCTTGCATGTAAATGCTGATTGCTATGTACTCAGACCACAAGTGGGTGCGGTGCTCCAAGGCGTTGTGCGATACATCTCCAAGCATCAAATCAGTGTCATCATCTACAGAGTCTTCAATACGATCATAAGGTTTATGAATGAAATGAAAGCAGTGAGAGGCATTGCCATGGAACAGGAAATTATGTTTCTAATCAAGGAATTCGATTTTAGCAACCGCATGCCCTACATTGAGGCCGAAATATTTCGATGAGTTTTAAGCTCATAAGAATTACTCAAAATAAAATAAATAATTAAAGCTTTGGCAAAGATGAGGTTGATAATGAAGTCCGAAATGAATAAACCAAGTCGAATTTGTGATTACATTTGTAACAGTTTCGAGTATTCTTATCGTTTATAAGGTTAGTTGATGCTAAAAGAAAAGTAGAAGAATGATAGAGAGATACTTCTGATGGAAAGCTGTACAGCCATTGTGGATGCCATCGCGTCATTTGAGAGAATTATACAGATGATAACTGAGGTGAGCAGAAATTGATTAAAAATCTGAACAAATGAAGACTGGAAAGCTTGCCTAAGGTCTTCTACATATTGTTAAGTTATATGTTATTACTTATGGTCTTAGTCTTATGGTATTAACTATCCCCTCAGTCAATATACTATCGTTAGTTGATTAAGTCAACGATAACCCTGTCACTATCGTTTGAGAATGCTAAGTGAACGGATTGAATTTTGTGGGAAAACGTTAAGTAAATTAAATTAAAACAATAAGTATTATTCCGACAATATATACATACATAGGTATTTTCTTATTCCTCTGTCCTTATATTTTTGACCGATAACTGACGAATCCGAACGAACTCTATGTAGGTATATAACTCTAGCAAGTAAAGCAAGCCTATCCATCGTTTATTTTTACTATCGGCGAACTTATGAATGCAAATTGGGTAAGAGCAAAATGATGATTAAAGAAAATCCAATCTCTTATTACATGGGAAATATTTATGAGATTCTTTTATTTATTTGTTTGGGAAACGAGAAGAAAATACAAAGGAGTTTGGTGTTTTTTGAGCTTAACTTTCTTTGATATTTAGGCCATGGATTTTAAAAAATTCATGGTCTATTGTGTTTGTCGGAACGGAAATGTGCGTAACAGGCAGAAGGAGGCTTCTCCGACCCCATAAACTATATATATTCTGAATCAGTATCAGTAGCCGAGTCGATTGAGCCATGTCTGTCTGTCCGTCTGTCCGTCTGTCCGTCTGTCCGTCTGTCTGTATGAACACCTGGATCTCAGAAACTATAAGAGCTAGAGTCACCAAATTTTGTGACAACATACGTATATATTGCAGTGTCTCAAAGTTTTTTTAAAATTTGGACACGCCCCTTCCCGCCTCTGTAAATCAGACATAACTACTTAAAACCTACAATATTAACTCAACAACCAAAGTTGTATATCATACATGACAAATACCTTATCACGGGCGTTATGTGAAAATTTCATTAAAATCGGACTATAAATAAGTGAGATATGATACGAACTAAACTCACTTTGAACATACATGTATATAATAATTAAGCAGACCTAATTTACGCAAGCATACCGAAGTTCAAATCTAGCGTCAGACACACAGCATTTTATTAAACTTTTTATTTGCATTGTATGGGAACAGAATTGGTTCACAATGCAGCTTTGCCGATGGGCGAAGAAGTGAGGCAATGGCCGAGTGGTTAGAGTGGCGGACGGCTGCGCGAGTGCGTGCGTTCAACTCCCGGTTGAGGCGGGTGCGAATTTTCATTTATTAATTATTTCTTATTTTTATTCTAATAAACTAAAAGAAAAGTTACAGTCAAAAAAATTAAAATCAAGAAGAAACACATGTAATGAAATTTGGTACGCGCTAGAAGTGCATACCTATACCTATTGCCTACGGTATACTATGATAATCCATGGCCTTATACAGTCAGCTCCTGACTGTAGCGTTTGTATTTTTTTTCGGTTTAGTTCGATATTTATACCCTTCGACCATTGAAAATGGTCAAAAAAAGGGTATACTAACTTTGTGCAAAATGCAAATGTATGTAACAGGCAGAAGGAAGCGTGGCAGACCCCACAAAGTACGAGTATATATATTCTTGCTCAGGATCACTAGCCGAGTCGATTGAGCCATGTCTGTCTGTCTGTCCGGATGTCCGTCTGACCAGATGAACACACAGATCTCAGCTATTATAAATGCTAGAGACACCAAATTTGGAATGAAGGTTCCTATGCACTCGGCGCAGATCAAGTTTATTACAAATGTTGGGTGCCACGCCCACCGCCCCCACAAATCAATAAATAAATTTTTGAACTCAATTCGTAAGCGCTGTATAAAAGATACAACTTTCTGACTTTAACATATACTAAGCTGAATGAAATATCTACGTAGTCTCCAAATTACAATCCGATCGGACAATAATCACAAAAGTTATTTAAGAAAGTATGAGCATAAAACCAAGTGCTTCTGTCAGCTAACAAGGGAGGCGGGCGAGCGCGAAGCGCGAGCGCCATCTGTCGGGATTAATTTCAAAGCATGTGCATATGTACATATATAAGTACATACATAGGAACATA
Source organism: Zaprionus taronus (assembly GCA_018901805.1). Lineage (NCBI taxonomy): Eukaryota > Metazoa > Arthropoda > Insecta > Diptera > Drosophilidae > Zaprionus > Zaprionus taronus. The sequence continues at coordinate 27,046 of JAEIFH010000846.1, forward strand.
CATACATAGGTCGAAGGGTATCCCACTGTCGCGTGCTGCGCGACTGTTGCTTTTCTTACTGGTTTTGATGTAGTTTTTTTTTTTTTTTTTTTGGTTTACTTTTTCCTTGTTACTGTATAACATTTTGTAGATATCCGCAGTGGCAGAGAGGTAAAAAAAAGTTTCTTTGGCAAAGTTTATGTGCCACTTTTAAAGATTTACTGGCTAAACTTTTTCATTTTGCATGTATTGAACACGCCGAGAATTGATATATACATATGTACGTGTATGTATGTCTATACAGTACTACAATATATCTATGTACTTACATACATACATACATATAGTACATATAGTGACGTTATGGAATTTAATGAAAACATAAAACCCATCAGCACACTGTACCCTCTCGCTACAATATAAACAGAACTGTACCACATTCCAATACAAAAAAATGAAACAAATACTTGCCATTAAGAGTATCAAATTCAGTTAAAACGCTTCTTGGCTTCACCAAATGCAGATGCTTTCAAATTTGTTTACTAGGTATAAATGTACTTCACCACTCAAGACTTTTGAGGCGTAATCAAAACCGCTTCTTGGCTTCTTGTTTACAAAACCACTCTAACATAAGTCAGTCTTACAGTCGATTTGAATCGAGACACATCGTTTTATATAAAAGTTTAAAATACAATTTTTAATTCCGAAAATTTTAAAATTTATTTTTCTGATGTAAATAAAGACTTAAATGGCGCAGCAGGTAGGATAATTATAAAGTGACAATTTTGGTGACCTCTAATAATTATTCCGCGAAACGAACTAATCGTTAGCTGATAGTACACAGAATTGCTATATGCAACAAACTGTGCGCTACAATTGCTATATGCATAACAAACAATTCATGTGCTAAAATCGGTATATGCAACAAACTGTGCGCTTAAATTACTAAACTGCAAAAGTGCTATAAGCATTAACTTTACACTATACGCGTAAACCATTATTTTTTTCAACATGACCGAGCAACAAAATGTGGTGCTTTCGCCTGATATGTACATTCAAAGACCTTCTATACTCTTTGAATATAATCGAACGATTTAGTGGAGACAGAGGTTTGGCTCCCTTTTTGAACCAAGTGGAGCACATCCTGCGAGTTTACCCTACGACAGACTTACTGCAGCAAAATCGGATATTCCAAAATATCCGACATCTAATAATAGGATACGCACAGATGCTAGTTAATCGCCATCAACCAAATACTTGGACTGCTCTGCGCCAACTACTAATCGAGAACTACAATTCATGCACCCCATTGCCAACACTCATTGACCGTATCACAAAGGCTCAGTATAGAGGATCGATCCGTAAGCTCGTAGATTATTTAAAAAATATATCATATAAAATTAGTGATAAGCTAATGTTAGAAGATATAAACGCAAACACTGTTGAACTAATGAACTCTAGTATAGAAACTGTTATAATGGATGGACCCGTTACCTATCGAATTATATTAAGATTAAAAAATGCTGATATAAGTACACTTTTGGGTTTAGAGAAAGCCGCAAAACAAAAAGGTCTTTATGACCTAGATATAAATAAAAAAATACAAACGCTACAGTCAGGAGCTGACTGTATAAGGCCATGGATTATCATAGTATACCGTAGGCAATAGGTATAGGTATGCACTTCTAGCGCGTACCAAATTTCATTACATGTGTTTCTTCTTGATTTTAATTTTTTTGACTGTAACTTTTCTTTTAGTTTATTAGAATAAAAATAAGAAATAATTAATAAATGAAAATTCGCACCCGCCTCAACCGGGAGTTGAACGCACGCACTCTCGCGCAGCCGTCCGCCACTCTAACCACTCGGCCATTGCCTCACTTCTTCGCCCATCGGCAAAGCTGCATTGTGAACCAATTCTGTTCCCATACAATGCAAATAAAAAGTTTAATAAAATGCTGTGTGTCTGACGCTAGATTTGAACTTCGGTATGCTTGCGTAAATTAGGTCTGCTTAATTATTATATACATGTATGTTCAAAGTGAGTTTAGTTCGTATCATATCTCACTTATTTATAGTCCGATTTTAATGAAATTTTCACATAACGCCCGTGATAAGGTATTTGTCATGTATGATATACAACTTTGGTTGTTGAGTTAATATTGTAGGTTTTAAGTAGTTATGTCTGATTTACAGAGGCGGGAAGGGGCGTGTCCAAATTTTAAAAAAACTTTGAGACACTGCAATATATACGTATGTTGTCACAAAATTTGGTGACTCTAGCTCTTATAGTTTCTGAGATCCAGGTGTTCATACAGACAGACGGACAGACGGACAGACGGACAGACGGACAGACGGACAGACAGACATGGCTCAATCGACTCGGCTACTGATACTGATTCAGAATATATATAGTTTATGGGGTCGGAGAAGCCTCCTTCTGCCTGTTACGCACATTTCCGTTCCGACAAACACAATAGACCATGAATTTTTTTAAAATCCATGGCCTAAAAACAAAATAATGCTAACTCAAACGCTCAAAAAGGTCCATCTTTAAATAACAATCCCGTTCCTAAAGCAAGTTCTAATACTAACACACAAATAACACAAGCAGTGCAGACAACAATCATACAAATCAACAATCGCAAGTAAATAAAGCTCAACCGGGTCAGAACCCAAATTCGCATTTTAAAAAATTACATAAATATGACCAAAATAGGTCTATAGATAATGTTAGTCAACAATCCAATTTACTAATGGATACTACAGAAAGCTATGCAAACGACGATTCGGATTTTCGACCTCTAACGAAAACCCGGAACCGTACTTATAAATATAAAAATAGCAGGAAAAATGTATACTTGTCTAATCGATACAGGTAGCAGTATAAATTTAATAAAGCCCAATTTGGGTTGTGGTATATATGTACATATATTAAAACATAACAACAATTACATTGTAGCACTTTGCTGCAATACTCGTATATATAGTAGCATAATATGCTTCTCATATTACGCTTACATAAACTTAAACCTAACAAAACAACGCGCATACAATCTTGAGTGTGCATAAATACACAACATAACGTAACGAAACTTGAAACCTACAACAAAGTAAAGCGCATGATCGTTGTATAACTTCATCATTCTTTTTGTAAGCACTTAAACACAAATAAATAAAAAAAATGCTGACAAACACATTTCCGTTTCTCGCGACTCAATCCGAGCCGATCAAAACTCTGTACATTTAGTCTTAAGCTGACAGTAAAACAATAAAGTGGCTATATTTTGAACTCGTTCGTGTTTATTTCCATATATTCAAACTCTGCAGCGTTGATCTTAGTCAATTAGACAGATAATTAGTTCGACTCACATTCGTAAAGAAAACGTAAGTGGCGCAGCCGGTAGGATGATACATTGTTGATGCGATAGAAACCCTATTCAATTCTTCAATTATCATCCGCAAAACAACAAACGCAAGTCGCGTCGGTAAATCGATTCACAGCGGAAAAGTGTTAACCAAAAGTGTACATAATCCCACAAAGTGATCGTAACTGTGAAACAAAACGCCTTAGAATTCGCTGAGTAGTAAATCCACCAAAGGTTACTCAAAACAGAGCGAAATAGCTAAGTGCGCAACCCAACCAAAATCTAAATCAAACTACAACTAAGTGAACAACATTAAACATTATAAGTGAGTTATAATAACAATAAGAAGTACGCAATCCAACAAAATCTAAATCAAACTACAACTAAGTGAACAACATAAAACATTATAAGTGAGTTAAAAATAACAATAAGAAGTGCGCAACCCAATCAAAATCTAAATCAAACTACAACTAAGTGAACAACATAAAACATTATAAGTGAGTTAAAATAACAATAAGAAGTACGCAATCCAACAAAATCTAAATCAAACTGCAACTAAGTGAACAGCATAAAACATTATAAGTGAGTTAAAATAACAATAACAAGTACGTAACCAAACAAAATCTAAATCAAACTACAACTAAGTGAACAACATAAAACATTATAAGTTAAAATAAAAACCAACAGCAAATATACGAACCCCATCCAATACATCAACCAATAGTGAAGACAAAAACCTACAGCAAATATACGAACCCTATCCAATACATCAACCAATAGTGAAGACAAAAACCTACCGCAAATATACGAACCCCATCCAATATATCAACCAATAGTGAAGACAAAACCCACAGCAAATATACGAACCCTACCCAATACATCAACCAATAGTGAAAATAAAAACCAACAGCAAATATACAAACCCCCATCCAATACATCAACCAATAGTGAAAACAAAAACCAACAGCAAATATACAAACCCTATCAAATACATCAACCAATAGTGAAAACAAAAACCAACAACGAATATACTAACTCTATTCAATAACAACAAATAATTAAACTTTAATCAATCCAACAAACAACAATGGCAGTATCAACGCCAGACCCTGCAATACTATCCGACTCAAATATGAGTCAGGTCGAAAGGCAGATACACGCTGTCGAAATCTTTAATGGAGATCCGAGCACCCTGCATACCTTCATCACTCGTATCGACTTCATTCTGGCCTTGTACCAGACCACAGACGAAAGACAAAAGCTGATACTTTACGGACACATTGAGCGCAACATCAGTGGTGACGTTATCCGCACACTAGGAACCAACAACTTCGCCAGCTGGATCGAATTAAGGACAAGGTTGATTCTCTACTACAAACCGCAAGCACCGAACCATCATCTTTTGGAGGAATTCCGGAACACCCAATACAGAGGCAACATCAGACAGTTTCTGGAAGAGGCCGAAAGAAGACGACAAGTTTTAATGAGTAAGTAAGAATTAGAGAATAACACTGCAGAAACCACCCTATTCACTAGACTAGTCCAAGACAGTATAGAGAACCTAATTCAAAAACTTCCTAACCATATTCACATAAGAATAATCAACTGTCACATCCCTGATTTAAGATCCCTGATTAATATTTTACTTTACTTTTACTTTTACTTTGGCCTTTACGAAACGCCAACATCAAATGAAGATAACTTTAAGCCCTTCCACAACTCCAATAGGACACCAACTAACCCACAAAACAGACAAGTTAATAGCCAGAACAAACCTATAACACCGTTCCAACCATTTCATAATAATGTTTTCCAACCTTATTATCAACCATATCCATACACACCAGCTCCTGCACCCAGGTTTAATCAAAACCCTTTTCCCCAATACCAACAAAGACCAATTCACCCACAATCTAACATACCCATAATGCAACAACCCAGACCGAACCCTGCTTTTAATCGACAGAATATCTTTGACCAAAATCGTTTCGGACATAATCACACTGGCATTTCGACTAACTTCCAATCGACTGGAAATGCACAGACCAACCACCCTATAAAAAGACAGAGACCATCGGACAGCGGACAATCTCAAATGAGTACAGAAGAATTAAGATACCAGGAAACGGTATCGAATCAACCCGAATACCCATATTATTACTATTATCCATATTACCCGGATAATTTCCAACCTCAGCCCTATCCTTGCCAAATGAGTTATACCCCAGACCCAATCCAAAACCCTCCTGAACAAGACTATGACAATTCCAACACAACACAGCAAGAGCAAACAATACCGAACAATGACGAACCGGACGATACTGAGCAAGCGGAAAATTTTCGGCTAGTTGCCCCGGATCAAGCCAATATATAATTATTAGGCATAACGATATCGAACTAAAGTGTCTAATTGACACCGGATCCACTATAAATATGCTCAGTCAGAATACTTTCCAAACACCCATACAACAAACCAACCACTTGATCTATACTACTAATGGCCCGTTAACTATTAACGAAGCTACAATCATACCACCCAATAATTACTTTCCTATTGCCCAAGAGTTCCTAATTCATAAATTCTCAGACCATTACGACATGCTGATTGGACGCAAATTGCTGTCCAAGGCTAAAGCAGTAATAGACTATCAAAAGGGAACTGCTACCCTTTTTAATAAAGTTTACAAGATAAAAGACACTAAGAATCCTACAGAACAGAACCATGCTCAAATAGACCCTCCATTCCCAGACCAAGACCCCACCTTTTTAGAACCCTCCACACTCCGAGAGAATTTATTCCGACTAGACCACCTAAATACAGAGGAAAGACACAAACTAATGAACTTACTGATAAAATTTAAAGACATTCAATTTCAAGAAGGCGACAAACTTAGTTTTTCGAACCAAGAGAAACACACCATCAACACTACACACAATATCCCAGTTTATTCTAAACTGTATAGTTTCCAACAAACGTACGAAAAAGAAGTGGAGAAACAAATCCAAGAAATGTTAGAACAAGGTATCATTCGAGAAAGCAACTCGCCGTACTGTAATCCCATTTGGGTCATACCAAAAAAATTAGACGCTTCTGGAGAACAGAAATTTCGCATAGTAATAGATTACAGGAAATTGAACAAAATAACAATAAACGACCGATACCCTATACCAAATATAGACGAAATATTAGGAAAACTAGGGAGGTCTAATTACTTCACAACAATAGACCTGGCAAAAGGCTTCCACCAAATAGAAATGGATTCAGAATCAATAGCCAAGACAGCTTTCTCCACTAAATATGGACAATACGAATATACAAGAATGCCATTTGGGCTTAAAAATGCCCCCGCTACCTTCCAACGCTGTATGAATAATCTACTCCGTCCGCTCTTAAATAAAAACTGTCTAGTATACCTAGATGATATCATCGTTTTTTCCACCTCTTTAGAGGAACACCTTCAGTCCCTTGAAGCAGTTTTCGAGAAATTATCTCAAGCTAATCTAAAACTACAGCTAAATAAATGTGAATTCCTAAGACAAGAAACTACCTTTCTAGGACACGTTATCACTAAAGATGGAATTAAACCAAATCCTGAAAAAATTAAAGCCATACAAAAATATCCGCTTCCAACCAAACCCAAAGAAATCAAAGCATTCCTTGGAATCACTGATTACTACAGAAAATTCATACCTAATTTCTCCGATATAGCCAAACCATTGACCAAATGTCTAAAAAAAGGAGCCAAGATCGATATAAACCAAAAAGATTACATAGAGGCATTCCACAAACTAAAACTACTTATTTCCGAGGACCCTATATTAAAATTACCAAACTTCGAAAGGAAATTTGTATTAACAACTGACGCAAGCAATGTAGCATTAGGCGCTGTTCTATCTCAAGATGGACATCCCATTAGTTACATTAGTAGGACTCTAAACGAACACGAAGTTAATTACAGTGCTATAGAAAAAGAACTACTAGCAATAGTTTGGGCAACCAAAACTTTCAGACACTATCTATTAGGACGACATTTCGAAGTAGCTTCTGACCACCAACCATTGTGCTGGCTACACAAACTAAAAGAGCCTAATTCAAAGTTGACTAGGTGGAAGATTAGACTATCAGAGTACGATTTCGACATAAGGTATATCAAAGGGAAAGAAAACCATGTCGCGGATGCACTGTCTAGAATCAAAATAGAACAGACGTTTTTTGGAGAAGCCACACAACATAGCGCAGAAGAAGACAGTAGCAAACTAATAGGATTATCTGAAAAGGCCATTAACTATCACAAAAGACAAATCATTTTTTCTAAAAGTTCCGATAATAATACAGAACACGAAACCTATTTCAAGAAACAAATCATACACATCTCCTACAAAGAAATGACACTCGAAACAGCCAAGCAATACTTACTCAACCATTTTTGCTCAAAAAATAGCGCTCTTTACATCGAAATCGATGCAGACTTTGAAATGATTCAAAGTGCTTATACAGAAACCATGAACCCAAAATGTACAAAAATTTTCCGAAATCTCGTTTTATTAAAAAACATCCCCACTTATGCAAAGTTTAAAGAAATAATCCTAAATACACATGAAAAGCTCTTACACCCAGGAATCCAGAAAACTGTAAAACTCTTTAGTGAAAATCACTACTTTCCCAATAGCCAGCTCCTTATCCAAAATATAATCAATGAATGTCAAGTTTGTAACCTAGCCAAAACAGAACACCGCGATACTAAAATGCCAATGAAAATCACCCCTAAAACCGAACATTGCCGCGATAAGTTTGTAATAGATATCTATTCTTCTGAAGGTAACCACTATTTGAGCTGTATAGACATTTACTCCAAATTTGCTACTCTTGAACAGATAAGGACAAAAGACTGGATAGAATGTAAAAATGCCTTAATGCGCATATTTAATCAGTTGGGGAAACCTAGACTTCTTAAAGCAGACAGAGATGGCGCATTCCCCAGCCTAGCTCTTAAACGTTGGCTCGAAACCGAAGACGTAGAATTACAACTAAACACTACGAAAACCGGTGTCGCCGACATAGAGAGACTCCACAAGACTATAAATGAAAAAATTCGTATCATTAAAAATTCGGACGACAACGAAATCAAGTTAAGTAAAATAGAGACAATTCTTTATATCTATAACCATAAGACCAAACACGATACTACCGGACAAACCCCTGCTCACATATTCATTTATGCCGGACAACCTATTCTAGATACACAACACAATAAAGAAACTAAAATTAACGAAATAAATAAGAACAGAACCGAGTACAATGTTGACACTAGATACAGGAAGGGACCATTACAAAAAGGAAAATTAGAAAACCCGTTTAAATTAACAAAAAACGTTGAACAAACCGACGAAGACCATTACAAAATTACTAATAGAAACAGAAAAACACACTACTACAAAACCCAATTTAAAAAACAAAAAAACTAATCAACTTCCCATTCACCGTAATACTCCTCCTCACCTTTACAAAACTATGTCAAACCCAGCAACTCCAAATATACAACATTGACACTGACCACGGATATCTCCTATTCTCTGACAAGCCCATTCAAGTCCCTTCAGAATACGAACACCATTGTCTCCGCATAAATCTCTCAGACATAGACAACTTAACTCATTATTTTAACACTAGAGTAACAAACTATACACATATCCCACAAATTACACTTCTCCACAATAAAATGCTAAGGGAACTTAATGCTATAACACTACACCAGACAAACAGACAGAAACGCGGACTAATTAACATAATGGGATCTGCATTTAAATACCTTTTCGGGACTTTAGACAATAACGACAGAATACAAATCCATAACCAACTAGAATCTGTAACAAAAAACTCAGTCAACCTACACGAAATGAGTGACGTAATTCAACTTATTAATAGTAATATGCAAAAAATCAAAGAATTTGAAGACGAACATAATAACAGAGAACAAATGCTATACGAACTAATTCAGTTTACCGAATACATCGAAGACATTGCAATGGGAATGCAACTTTCGCGATTAGGACTGTTTAACCCAAAATTACTCAACTACGACAAACTAGAAAACGTTGACAGCAGTAATATATTACAAACTAAAACTTCAACCTGGATTAATACCAACCAACTACTTATCATAGCTCATATCCCTACTAAACAAAAAACCATTCATACCATTAACATAATACCCTATCCAGATAGTAATGGCTATCAACTTGACCACGTAGATAAAGATACTTATTATGCGGAACACGATAAAATCTATAATCAGAACCACAAAGAAATAAACAATGAATGTATTAAAAATATCATAAAACGAACAAATCCGATATGCAATTTTGTCCCTACAACAGTTAATCAAATAATTAAATATGTAGAACCAAATAGTATCCTTACTTGGAACATAAATGACACTGTAATAGAACAGAATTGCCAAGAAATAAATAAAAATATAACAATTAATGGCAATAAAATAATAACAATAAAACAATGTAAAATCAAAATAGGAAAAATAGTGCTGAACGAAAATCAGCTGAGCCCCGAGATAAACCTTACCCCATTGTACACCCCCTTAAACCTAATAAAAATAAAACCAATATAACATAAGGACATTGTACAATTAATATCAAATAACAATATCACAGTTTGTATAATAGTGTCGATCATAAGCCTCACCTCTTGTATTGTTTGTATCTACCTAAAACTTAAAAACAAAATAATCATTGAAACACAGGATACAAACCCAACGGCATCACCAATATTGCATGCATCAACCCCAATAGAAGAAATAACAGCATAAGCTTCCTTTTAAGGGGAGGGAAGTAGCATAATATGCTTCTCATATTACGCTTACATAAACTTAAACCTAACAAACCAACGCGCATACAATCTTGAGTGTGCATAAATACACAATATAAAGTAACGAAACTTAAAACCTACAACAAAGTAAAGCGCATGATCGTTGTATAACTTCATCATTCTTTTTGTAAGCACTTAAACACAAATAAATAAAAAAAATGCTGACAAACACATTTCCGTTTCTCGCGACTCAATCCGAGCCGATCAAAACTCTGTACATTTAGTCTTAAGCTGACAGTAAAACAATAAAGTGGCTATATTCTGAACTCGTTCGTGTTTATTTCCATATATTCAAACTCTGCAGCGTTGATCTTAGTCAATTAGACAGATCATTAGTTCGACTCACATTCGTAAAGAAAACGTAAGTATATATATAAACGGTATGCCCAAGTGTATGTGTAATACGAGCATCCACTTGAAGGCTAACATGCATAATTACATAGTCAGCATTCCCACGCTGGCTATGCGCTGACCGCTTACTATGTATGCGTATACCACTCTTCGTCTCCCAACGTCGTCGCTTGGCGACAATACATATATGTATACATAAGATATGCATATAAGCGCGGAGGCGCTGCCAGCATAGCTTGCAGCGCCTCCGCGCTGCTCCCCGATTTAGGCTAAGAAAGCTTCTGTAAGTAGACTTAAGAACCACTGAATATTTGACGATCTACTGGAGCGGGACCTTACCTGCTCCAACACTTAACGAATTAAATAAAGATCGGTAATGGACACAAGTCCATTGCCTTAAACTAAATTACAACGATTAATATTATCACCACTGGGAACCAACTTATTACATGGCGACCCACAACAACTAAAAACACCAAGCGCGGGAGACCTGGAGATTGGACACCGAAAACATACTGAGTGAGTAGAGTGCGGTAATGGGAAAACGAGGAGGTGTAAAGAACAAGATAAACAAAAGAATAGCACACATTAAGTGGCTATTATATACCAATAAAACGCCACGCCCATGGGCTACGGCACAAAAACTAACCGCCGAGTTAGACTTTCTCAAAGAAACCCTCCAGAATCGAATTCCCAAAAGCACAGCTCACTCAGCAAATATAAAAATTATAAACGAAAATTTAATCAAAAAACCACCATCTCCCAAGCCGTTGCCGAAAAAGCCGGACGTCTGCCCGAACGACTGCCCTGGACTGTTGTACGCTGCAGCATGCGTATCCACATGCTTGAAAATAAAGACCTGTGCGAAGACCAGCGCCGGCCCCGCCTGAGCTCATAGGCCCGGACATCAGCAGCAGTAAAGACAACGACGAAAGGGGCAGCCCGCCACTTTCGACTACGTGGGAGTGTCAGCGTGCCAGCACCGGCGACGCCCAGCTGACACAGGATAACGTGGTGTGCAGCCCGCCCACTACGTCAACGCGGGAATAGTATTCACACTGTGGTGCACTATCCGCACACTACAGCAACGATGGACCAACCACAAGAGAGAACCAACAGCGCTTCATAGAGCGCAATTTTTTATACCCTTCGACCATTGAAAATGGTCAAAAAAGGGTATACTAACTTTGTGCAAATGTATGTAACAGGCAGAAGGAGGCGTCGGAGACCCCATAAAGTATATATATTCTTGCTCAGGATCACAAGCCGAGTCGATTGAGCCATGTCTGTCTGTCTGTCCGTCTGTCTGTCTGTATGAACGCACAGATCTCAGCTATTATAAAAGCTAGAGTTACCAAATTTGGCAGGAAGACTCCTGTGTGGATCAAGCAGATCAAGTTTATTTCAAATGTTAGGTGCCACGCCCACCGCCCCCACAAATCAATAATTTAATTTTTGAACTCAATTTGTAAGCGCTGTTTAAAAGATAGAACTTTCTGACTTAACATATACTAAGCTTAATGAAATATCTACGTAGTCTCCAAATTTCAGTCCGATCGGACAATAAACACAAAAGTTATTTAAGAAAGTATGAGCATAAAACCAAGAGCTTCTGTCAGCTAAAAGGGAGGCGGGCGAGCGCGTAGCACGAGCGCCATCTGTCGGGATTCATTTCAAAGCATGTGCATATGCATATGTGTATGAATTTAAGAAATTAAACTACACGGGAACATACTAGGTCGAAGGGTATCCCACAGTCGCGTGTTGCGCGACTGTTGCTTTTCTTACTGGTTTTAAATAGCACTGTGTGCAAAATTTTTTTGATTGCAGTGCGATGCATATTTCTTTTTAATAATTATAAACACCAATTGTAACATTGAGCGGAATCTTTTCTGCCCGATGAGAAGTTTGGCCTGCAAAGCCAAACGAAAAATTAGATAGAAAACTGTAAACAAAAAAAAATAGAAGACAAAATAGATGTCTTAACATTTAAATCAGAAAGCACATCAAAACAAAATGAGTAAATAAACAATAAGTAAATGTCATTTAATAATTCAATAAGTAAACTATATCCAGACCCAATATATTCAGAAAAAACTGTATTAGGAGAAAACTTCCTTTTAAACATGAGTCTAGTAGATGTTAAGTCAGATGTTATATAATGTGTTTGATCATCATAACAATAATTATGTTGTTCAATATATGCTATAAATTATATAAAATGCATAATAAATGACTAAAGAAAAGATATATAAGCAGAGCTAATGACTTAGACAGAGTTTGATTAAAATAAATAAAGCAAAAAAAAAAAAAATAAAAGCAAAACTAAAACTGTCATGTCAAAAGCTTCAAAAGTAACTAAATCACAAAAATGTCAGAAATAATAAAAATTGATTGTTGAAATGTAATGAACAATAATGTAACAACTAAATTTAATTTGAAAAAAAAAAAAGAAAACCAATGAAATAAATGCCCTTTAAGCTATTTAAGAACACAGAAACAAATATTAAAACAGAACATAAAATATAATTAAATTATCATTAGTATCATTAAACGCCCATCTTCTAACTTGATGGATTGGCTAAATATAATAACTAAAATCAAGAAACTGCGCGAAGACTTTGATAGATCGTTTAAATGCCTCAATAAGAGTGCACCAATAAGTAACGATACAAAGATAAAGCATTTTGAAACAATATTAGAGAAATATAACGAGGTCCGTGTCATAATACTTGTCAACAATACGAAATTTTCTTCGTTACAACAGACACAAGTAAAAGATATAATATCTAGATTAAGAGAGAACATATTATATGTGTCACAAAGGCACAAGTTACAGGTACTAGTTCCGAATACATTAAATTTCCCAGCTGAACTATTACTAGACGTAATTGCTGAGGAAAGAGATAGTAAGCCAACAGAAAGTAAAATAGGAAACAAGATGGCACAATCAGTAGTAGATTTCCTAAAGACAGCCTCGTCTCTATTATTTGAGTACGACGGCAAGGCCGAAAACCTACAGAGTTTCAAAGACGCTCTGAACCTGTTAGATTCGATAAAAGGCGAGCATGAGACTTTAGCAGTCAATGTCATTAAGACCAAACTAAAAGGTCATGCTAGGAACCTCATTAGCACAGAAAGAACAATACAGGAAATAAAAGATAAACTCTCGAGAACAGTTAAGGGAGAATCTGTTGAGGTACTCTCTGCAAAATTGCTAAATCTGCAGCAAAAGCACAAAACAGCCAACCTCTACACGCAAGAGGTTGAGCAATTAACAAAAGCTCTAGAAGGTGCTTATATTAGTGATGGATTGAATCCAGAACTAGCAAATAAATACAGCATGACCCAAGCTGTCAAGGCAATGACAAAGAATTGCTCGATTGATAAGGTAAAAATTATCATGCAAGCAGGCACGTTTAACAGCATGAACGATACCATATCTAAATTTATAGACAGTTGCACAGAAGCAACTGAACATTCCAACACTTCTCTTCTACCAAAATCAGACTCAGCGTGGTGCATACCGCGGCCGTTATAATACAGGGGGCCGCCCTTATTACAGAGGCGGCCATCGTAATAACAATTATAATAATAATAATAGCAGAGGAAACTCCCGAGGTGGCCAATATAACAGCAGAGGAAACTCTCAATATAGAGGCAACCCAAATAGAGGGAATAACCAGCGTACTCAAGTACGAGTTACCCAGAGTAACTCGGAAAACCAAGTAGCCCCCTTGAGCAACCAACTGCAGTGAAGGTATTCAATATAAATCTAAGCCTCAGTAGTCTCATTAAATAAGAATTAATAATAACAATAAATTCTTGACACTATTAGTAGATACAGGAGCAAATATATCGTTGCTAAAATACAATTATAAATACAACGTAAATAAAAGTAACAAAACAAACATAACAGGCATAGGACAGGGAACTATTCAATCAATTGGACAATTTTATAATAGAACACGACTTCCAAATAGTCCACAATGAATTCCCCATACCTTGTGATGGAATCATTGGACTCGACTTCATTAGAAAATTTAATTGTCAGATAGATTATCAAAACGATGAATTTATAATAAACCCATCCTCAAATAAGTACCAAATTCACGTACCATTAGTACACAGTGATATTGACAACTCAATATTATTACCTGCTAGGTCAGAAGTTATGAGGAAAATCATAATACAAACTGACCAAGATACTGTATTAATACCTAACCAGGAAATACACCCGGGGGTATGAATAGTGTCGTAGCAAGTAAAACTGCAATAGTCCGAATATTAAACACAACAAATATAAAATAGTTAAAATAGAAAAACCCCAAGTAAAGTTTGAATCGATAGAGATTACGAACTAATTAAAGACAATATTAAATACCCCACCAGAAGTAGCGAAGTACTAAGTAAACTTAAATTCCCAGATCAATTCAAGACACAGCTTACTGAACTATGCACCCAATACTGTGACGTATTTGGCCTAGAAATAGAAGCAATATCAAGTAATAATTTTTACAGACAAAAATTAAGATTAGCCGATAAAACTTCAGTTTACATTAAAAATTATAGAAATGCAGAGACGGAAAAGCCGGAAATAAAGAGACAGGTAAACAAACTAATTAAGGATGGTATTGTAGAACCATCCATATCAGAATATAATAGCCCACTTCTCTTGGTACCCAAGAAATCTCTTCCAAATTCAAAGGAAAAAAGATGGCGTTTAGTAGTTGATTTCCGACAAATTAATAAAAAGCTATTGGCAGATAAATACCCACTGCCCAGAATAGAAGAAATCTTGGATCAATTAGGTCGCGCGAAATATTTTTCGTGATTAGATCTAATGTCCGGATTTCACCAAATCGAGCTAGAAGAAAAGTCTAGAAACATAACTTCCTTCTCAACCGTTGCTGGTTGAGGTTCGTATCGCTTCACGCGATTATGAGAATGATGACACTTGCATTTTCAGGTCTTGAACCTTCGCAAGCATTTCTTTATATGGATGATTTAGTAGTTATCGGCTGTTCAGAACAGCACATGTTCAAAAACCTCACGAACATTTGCGAGTTGTGCAGGAAACACAACCTAAAATTACATCCAGAGAAATGTTAATTTTTCATGCACGAGGTAACATTCCTCGGCCATAAATGTACAGACCATGGCATCCTACCGGATGATAGAAAATACGACGCTAAAAAGAACTATCCTTTACCCACAGATGCGGATAGTACATGACGGTTCGTCGCATTCTGTAATTATTACAGAAGATTCATTTATAATTTTGCACAACATTCTCGTCATTTAACGATGCAGGAAAAATGTTTCATTTGAATGGACTAAAGAATGCAATGACGCATTTAATTACCTAAAGCAGGCTTTAATAAAACCTACTTTACTACAGTATCCTGATTTCAGCAAAGAATTTTGCATAACCACTGACGCAAGTAAAGTTGCGTGTGGTGCAGTACTCACTCAAGAGTACAATGGTGCGCAACTGCCAGTTGCATATGCATCAAGAGCTTTCACACAGGGAGAAAGCAATAAGTCAACTACCGAGCAAGAACTCGCAGCCATTCATTGGGCAATCAAACATTTCAGACCTTATATCTATGGAAAGCATTTTCTAGTTAAAACGGATCATAGACCTCTTACTTATCTATTTTCGATGAAAGATCCAACTTCTAAACTAACAAGGATGCGACTAGACTTAGAAGAATACCAATTCACAGTAGAATACCTCAAGGGGAAAGATAACCATGTAGCAGATGCACTCTCTAGAGTTAGCATTGAAAATTTAATAGAAATAAATAGAAATAGAAATGGTCCAAACGAGATCATCAAAAAGACAGGCAGACATCTGGCCAGATGAAAACAATAAATTGCAAAAAAGGAATAAAGAGCCCAATGTCTATTAAGTCATTAATAATAATGACGTAAATAAATTTGTGAATCTAAAATTGAATAAACTCAAATGTTTATTTAAACATGGAAATTGCAAAATAAGAATAAAGAGCCCAATGTCTATTAAGTCATTAATAATAATGACGTAAAGAAATTTGTGAATCTAAAATTGAATAAACTCAAATGTTTATTTAAACATGGAAAACGAATTATTTCACAATTTTCAGTTAATGATTTGTATTCTATTTGTGACTTAGGCCAATTCTTTTCAAGGCTTAATTCAGAAGCCGGATTACAAAATATAGTTAACATCAAGTTGTCACCGAGTGAACAAATTTTCGAATTTGTTTCACTTAATGAATTTAAAAATATGGGCAATAAAGTATCAAATATAAAAATAGCGCTATTAACAAAGGTGACAAAAATAGACAAAAATGACAAAAGTCATATAAATGCAATCCTGTCAAAATACCATGATGAACCTTTACAAGGAGGCCATACAGGGATTACGCGAACCCTGGAATGAGACAAGCTATAACTAAGTATGTGAAGCATTGTGAGAAATGCCAACGAGCTAAAGTCAATACACATATAAAAGCACCAATGATAGTAACACAGACACCTATCACAGCTTTCGATACTGTTCTAATAGATACCATTGGACCATTACCTCGTTCGGTACTTGGCAATGAGTATGCTATCACTATAATATGTGATCTCACCAAATATCTAGTTACAATACCAGTAGCAGATAAAAGTGCAAGAACAGTAGCAAGAGCAATATTCGAATCGTTTGTATTAAAGTACGGTCCTATGAAGACGTTCATAACAGACATGGGTACTGAATACAAAAATTCACTTATTAGTGACTTGTGCAAGTATATGAAAATAAGTAATATACAATCAACAGCACATCATCATCAAACTTTGGGAACAGTGGAGAGAAGTCATCGAACATTCAATGAATATAAGTTAACTAAAGCCAACGGTCTCAGAAATGCTGACTGAAATACGACGCCGAGAGAATCTGCAGACCAAGCAGTCGAGCGGATGTCGTTGCATAGCCGGCAAACACGACATATTTGCGTGGCCGCTATGAATATGATTGCGAAACAAAGTTTCGCTCTCATGTACTTCTAAGTTTACTTTTGTATTCAGTTCGATTTTATGCTCGCTTGCCATCGCTTCGCCTGGCTCGAGTAGCTAAATAAATAATTAATTAAACGTAACTCCTTGTCTTTCATTGTCGCGGCATCGCCCGATAACTCGTAGAGCCGCGCGCGACTTACGCCGGCAAATAAATAATTGGCGCCCAACTAGTGGTAGTAACGCCACGACCTACCCGGTCTACCTGGTCTACCCGGTTTTAAAGACCTAAAAACAGTTTTAAAAGACCTAAGTGCTAATCAAGCCGTTCAAGGCCGCACAGTGATAAATCGCTCAAAGTGCCTTCGAGTGTGTGCAGTGATCTCTGTGGTTGCACGAAGCAACAGAAACATTGAACAAATTGCTGACCTAAGAATCTATAGGCAGCAATAGTGACACCGGCTAACAACTAAGTGTGCCGTGATTTCGGTGGTTGCGTGAAGCAACGAACAACTTTGAACAATTGCTGACCTAGGAATCCATAGGCAGCAGCAGTGACATCAACCTCGTCAATTGCTACAGTTGGCCGAGGTGCGCAAGAGCGCTATCAATTCGACCTGCATCGTTCACCGAAGCCGCCGGAGCTCTTCGGGCAGCGGAGACAGCAGTTCAGGAACATCGGAAGCCGCAGCTGCAGCGAGATTACATCGAGGAGATAGTTCACATAGCGCAGGGCACAACATTAAAAGACATGTAAGTGGGCATCTTCATTCAAACTCATTTTAAGTCGGCAATTTAGAAAAAAAAAGAACTGATCAGTTTTGCAAGTGTTTAATGTTATTAAAAGAAAAAAAAAAGCTGGTAAATTTAATAGTAGATGTGAATTCTTTGTCGTGAAGAGAGCTGAAACAAACTTTATGATTCGCATAGTTTATTATTTTCCCCTTTTTATTTCCACTTGTCTTTGTTGTTGTGTTTCGCACAACATTGTATCGTAACACGATCCGTTGAGTTCCGCGACACCCTTCGCCCATCCTCAGGCGTCGTGCCGCATGTAATTTGTTTACGTCTCAAGTTCATGTCTTCGCCGTTCAGACAGTATAGAGATAAGCGTCAGCACTATAGTGACTCTGACTCCGAAGGCGACCACCAGCGTATTCGAGTTCCAGCACCAAGACTCATACCCCGTCCCCCCGCATAAACACCACCATGGACCCAGAACAAGTGAAATTGCTCATAGAGGCGGCTGTCACTTCAGCTTTAGCTGAACAAACAGCCTTGAGCCAGCAAAGGGAAGAGGCTCTTTCAAACAGGGTCAACCAGTTGTCCCAACAAATAGCGGCAATACATGTCGTCGCGCCAGAAGTGCAGGCGTACACTGCCATTGAGATAATATATAATAATATATATATAACAGCGTCCGTTGTGATGAGCCATTAGATGCCGTCAAATGTCTGCCGGAATTTGCGGGAGTCCAGGAAGCATATGTTTCCTGGAGACAGGCAGCCCTCGCCGCTTATCACATTTTTAAGCCATATAATGGCAGTTCACGCCATTATAAGGCTGTGATAATCATTAGAAGCAAGGTCAGGGGACCGGCTGACGCCGTTTTGGCCTCGTTTGGCACAGTCCTTAACTTTGACGCAATCATAAGTCGTCTTGATTTTACGTACAGCGATAAAAGGCCAATTCATGTGATTAAGCAAGAATTAGGTACGCTACGACAAGGTGGCCTGCCCTTGCTGCAATACTATGATGAGGTTGAAAAAAAACTGACATTATTGACAAACAAAGTCAATATGTCTTATGAACCAACCCTGGCCAAGGGCCTGTGCGAAAAATTCCGTGACGATGCGTTACGGGTATTCGTATCAGGACTCAAAAGAAGCCTAACAGACGTTCTTTTTGCGGCAAAGCCAAAAGACCTTCCGTCTGCTCTTGCGCTAGCACAGGAGGTTGAATCGAACCATGACAGATATGCGTTCACAGCCAACTTTGCAAAAAGCCAAGAGGATAGGGATCGTAAGCCAAATGCCCGCCAACATGAGAAAACATCTCAACAGGCAGAGCTACAACCGAGCGGTTCAAAGAATCCACACTTCAATAAGCATTCCAAGCAGCAGGGCCAATCCGGCCAGCGTGGTAGTGGACAACAGAACTCCGCGAATGCGCAAGAGCCAATGGATATAGACCCCTCTATTTCCAAGTTCGTTCAGTCCACACAATTCCCAGCTACCATAAACAAGCGGTCAGCCACATCTGATCGCACTAACAGCAACCAAAACAGCAGAGAGTGAACCACGTCACTCAAGCTGCAGGGCAGGGAGCTGAGGCATACGTCAGTGCCGCCGGCAGCGCTGTGGCACAGATTGATGACGACGCCGACTCTGATTCCCTCAATTTTTTAGGGGGAAAGTCCCTGCTGCCCGTCATCAGACGAAGAGTAGCAGGGCTGCACATGAGCTTCCTTATCGACACCGGCGCGTCAAAGAATTTTATCAGGCCACACAAAGAGTTACGTGGCGTGCGTCCGGTTAACTCCCCATTCAAAGTGCATTCGATCCATGGCTCAACTAGCGTCACACAGAAATGCTTTGTTGCGTTATTCAACGTAAAAGCAAACTTCTTCATACTACCAGAACTGTCAACCTTTGACGGAATAATCGGCCTCGACTTGCTAGCACAAGCTGGCGCATCGCTCTGTTTGGGGCACACATGGGGCACAGAAGTCGAGAAAATCTTTTTCCACAAGTGCGCTAATGTCAATTTCACCGATATAGATTGCGCAGACGCACCGGTTTCGGTGCGTAATACTTTCTTAAAAATGTTAAGAACCAACAAGAAGGCCTTTGCAGATCCGAATGAGGCTCTCCCTTACAACACTTCGGTGGTTGCCACCATCAGAACAGTAAGTGAGGAGCCCATCTATGCAAAACTTTACCCGTACCCAATGGGCGTGGCCAACTTTGTCAATAAAGAGATCCAAGATCTCTTAAAAAATGGCATTATTCAAAAGTCGGCATCCCCTTACAACAATCCCATATGGGTAGTAGAAAAAAAGGGTACCGATGAGGCGGGCAACCGTAAAAAGCGGTTAGTAATAGACTTTCGCAAACTCAATGAGAGGACAATCCCAGATAAATACCCGATGCCAAACATCGCAATGATACTAGGCAATTTGGGCAGCGCCCGCTACTTTTCAACTCTGGATCTTAAATCCGGATACCATCAAATCACACTCGCGGAGCGAGACCGTGAAAAGACGTCTTTCTCAGTAAATGGGGGAAAGTACGAGTTCAAGAGAATGCCATTTGGCCTTAAAAACGCCGCCAGCATCTTTCAAAGAACTATTGATGACATCCTCCGTGAGCAGGTAGGCAAATTTTGCTACGTTTACGTTGACGATGTAATCATTTTCTCGAAAGACGAAGAGTCGCATGTCAGACATGTGGATTGGGTCTTACGGAGACTACATGAAGCAAACATGAGAGTATCTGTCGAGAAGTCGCGTTTTTTTAAGGAAAAGCGTGAACTTTCTGGGGTTCATAGTTACAAGCAATGGTGCAACAACGGACCCAGAGAAAGTTAGGGCCATAAAAAGAGTTCCCAGAGCCCAAGACAGTGTACGAGGTCAGGTCATTTTTAGGCCTTGCGAGCTACTACAGATGTTTCATCAAAGATTTCGCTGCCATAGCAAGGCCCATTTCGGGCATACTAAAGGGCGAGAATGGAACAGTCAGTAAGCACAGGTCGCGGAACATTCAGGTGCGCTTTTCTGAAGCTCAGCAACAAGCGTTCCAGAAGCTGTGTAACATTTTGACGTCAGAGAACGTCATGCTTAGTTACCCAGATTATACGAAGCCATTTGATCTAACGACAGATGCTTCAGCATATGGTATAGGCGCGGTCTTGTCTCAAGAGGGCCGCCCTATAACAATGATTTCAAGAACATTAAAGGACAGCGAAGCCAACTACGCTACTAACGAGCGGGAGTTATTGGCCATTGTATGGGCCCTGGCTAAGCTGCTGCATTACTTGTATGGAGTTAAAGATATAAATATCTTTACTGACCACCAGCCCTTAACCTTTTCTGTATCAGAATCAAACCCTAATGCAAAGATTAAGAGATGGAAAGCGCGCATAGACGAGTCTAATGCCCGGGTCTTTTACAAGGCCGGTAAAGAGAATCGCGTGGCGGATGCATTGTCCAGACAACAGCTAAACGCTTTGGATGAACAAGAACCCGAATCCTGCGCAGCAACAATCCATAGTGAGCTCTCCCTCACCCACACGATCGAGTCAACCGATAAACCGTTGAACTGTTTCCAGAATCAGATAGTACTGGAAGAAGCACGCCTCCCATCTAAACAGACTTTTATTTTATTCGGGAATAAAAGGCGGCACGTGGTTAATTTCGCCTGCAGAGAATCTCTGCTACACGAACTGACAGACATAATTGTCCCGACAAGCGTGAACGCTATTCATTGCGATTTGTATACGCTCGCAATGATACAGGATGCAGTAGTCCGGAGATTCCCGGCCACAAAATTCTGGTTCTGCAAGAACCGCGTGGTGGACATATTCAGAATAGAAGAGGGAAAGGAAATCTTGGCTGTTGAGCACAATAGGGCCCACAGAGCAGCACAGGAAAATGTGAAGCAAGTTTTGTCCGAATACTATTTCCCCAAAATGGCTAAGCTAGCCGACGAAATCGTTCAGAATTGCAAGACTTGTGCAAGAGCCAAATACGATAGGCACCCAAAGAAACAAGAGATCGGCGAAACGCCAATACCTTCAAATACTGGGGAAATGTTGCACATCGACATTTTCTCTACCGATAGGAAATTCTTCCTCACTTGCGTCGACAAGTTTTCCAAATTTGCTGTTGTCCAGCCGATTAACTCGAGAACCATTGAGGACCTGAAGCCAGCGCTGCTTCTACTCATGAACTTTTTCCCGAGCGCTAGAACGATATACTGCGACAACGAACCATCGCTGAACTCACACACAGTTACAGCCATGCTGTCTAACAACTTTGGCGTTAGCATTGCAAACGCACCACCACTGCACAGCACCTCCAACGGGCAGGTGGAGCGTTTCCACAGCACTCTGCTGGAGCTCGCCAGATGTCTTAAAATAGATAAGGACATAAGCGACACGGTGGAAGTCATCTTGCTAGCCACCGCACAATACAACAAGTCGATTCACTCGGTCGTCAACAGGAGGCCGGCTGACATCGTTCAAACGTACCCCAATGAGTCACAAGAAGAAATCCATAATAGAATTTTAAAGGCTCAAACTGCGCTCAGGGCCAGAGAAAATGCCACTCGGCAAAACAGGTCGTTTGAGGTTGGTGAGAAAGTGTTGGTCAAGTCCAACCGAAGACTCGGCAACAAGCTCACGCCTCTATGCGAGGAAAGAGCTGTTGAAGCGGACATGGGGACCACAGTCCTCATTAAGGGGAGGGTGGTCCATAAAGACAACCTAAGGTAGCTCGCATGCGCGTGCTTTGATTAATTTTAAACTTTTGGCCAATTGGCGTAACTTTAATTAGATCTAAAGGTTTCAATGCCATTGGCACATAGCATTTAAGTTAAATATTTCCTGGTGTTGGGTTTTCATCTTTGCAAACAAAAACTTAGTTAAAATTTCGCTTACAGGGTTGGACTCATCCTCTTCCTGTCTGTATCTTTGGCCTCGGCGCACATCACCGACTACTCGCGTGCCAAATACATCCCCGTTATCGAGGGACGAGTCTTGGTATGGGAGGAGTTTGCTTATGTTAGGCATTCGGCAAACCTCTCGGAATATATGCGCATAGTAGAGGAAACAACCAGCTTGCTGGACATGTTCCCCACACTCGCATATGAGAAAATTGTTGAGCGTAGATGCAGCTCACTTAAGGGATTTGCTAGAAGCATTGGGTACGCACCACAGGGTAGCTAGGAGCTTGGATTTTTTAGGGTCCATGTTGAAAGTCGTAGCTGGCACCCCAGATGCCAGGGATTTAGAAAGGAGTAGATTTACAGAAACTCAGCTAATCAACGCACACAATAGACAAGTGGAAGTAAATACCAGACTCCAAAGTCAAATTAATCAACTAACAGTCACCGTAAATACAATTCTCAAAGCAGCAAAAGATTCACAAATAGATTCCGGCCACTTATACGAGACCTTGCTAGCTAGAGACAGAATGTTGATGATGGAGTTGCAAAATCTCATGCTAGCCGTAACACTTGCAAAACTTAAAATTGTCAGCCCGAACATTTTGGATCATGCAGACTTAAAGTCAGTTTGGCTTGAGGAGCCCACAGACACCCCTATAGGGGGATCTCATGTCCACTACACTTTATAATTAGGTTCCCCAAAATCAAATTTAGCTGTAATAAAAAATCAAATTTAGCTGTAAGAAGATTATTATTTTTCCCGTGGAGCAAAAAGGTTTCACATTGCGGATAGACGATAACATCATAGCGGAGTGCGACGGAGGGATTTACATGGTCGAAAATTGCACCGCCTCCCCCGGTGCCGCTTTCTGTCGGTTGTCATCAGAAAGTTCATGTGCCAGAGAACTTCATGCAGGCGCTGTGGCCCATTGCGAAACCCAACCAAGCAATCTGGGCCCGGTAACTTATGTGGACGACGGAATCGTCATAGTAAATGACCAACCCGCAAAAGTGCAGGTTGACAATGGCACTGAAGTTTGGATACGCGGTACACACCTCATCACGTTCGATGAGCAGGCCACCATAAACGGAACCTCGTTTACCAACCGAAACAACATCAGAAGCAAAGTCCCGGGTGTTGCTAGATTCCCCCTGCTGAACATCACTGCCAACCAGAACGTGCTCAGCCTCCCTTATCTTCATCGTTTGAGTGAACGTAACTTGGAGACTATCCGGCAGTTCCAAGAGGAAGCTAGCGCCGACCATGCAATCCAGATAATACTCATCGCTGGAGCAATGTGCTGCACGCTCATTTGCGTCACGCTGGTGTGTTACCGCATCATAAAGACGAGGAGAGCTGCAAGGCAACTAAGCGAGATGGTTGCTGGGATAGGGTCGGCCGAGGGCGGCCTCAACTTAGAGGGGGAGTAGTTAACTAAAGCCAACGGTCTCAGAAATGCTGACTGAAATACGACGCCGAGAGAATCTGCAGACCAAGCAGTCGAGCGGATGTCGTTGCATAGCCGGCAAACACGACATATTTGCGTGGCCGCTATGAATATGATTGCGAAACAAAGTTTCGCTCTCATGTACTTCTAAGTTTACTTTTGTATTCAGTTCGATTTTATGCTCGCTTGCCATCGCTTCGCCTGGCTCGAGTAGCTAAATAAATAATTAATTAAACGTAACTCCTTGTCTTTCATTGTCGCGGCATCGCCCGACAACTGACTCGTAGAGCCGCGCGCGACTTACGCCGGCAAATAAATAATTTATATACGCTCATACATTTCAATTGATAAAGACGACTGGGACATATGGTTGAATTATTTCACGTATTGTTTCAACACAACTCCATCAACAGTACACGAATACTGTCCATATGAACTTGTCTTTGGCCGATCACCAAGACAGTTCATTGAATTTAATAATTCGAACAAAATCGACCCAATATATAACATTGAGGATTACTCACAAGAGTTTAAGTTTAGACTAGAAGTTGCGCAAAATAGAGCTAGGACATTAATAGAAAAAGAAAAACAAACAAGAAAGCTAGATTACGATAAAACAAATAGAGATGTAGAATTAACGATAGGCAGCCTAGTACTTTTAAAAAAAGAAACAGGTAAGCTAGAGAGTAAATATATAGGACCTTTTGAAATAGAAAGCATAGAAGATAGAAATAACGTAAAAATTAAAAATATGAAAAATAAAGAACAATTAGTTCATAAAGATAGCCTTAAAGCATTTATTTCATAGTTACTTAAACAAATTTTCTTAATTTTGTTAATATACAAATATAGTGCATTCCATTTTAACAATAAAAGTAAAAATAAAAAAAACAAAAAACTTAGAAAATAACTTCATAATATTACGTTATTTTTCAAAAACAAGGAGGTGTGGTATATATGTACATATATTAAAACATAACAGCAATTACATTGTACCACTTTGCTGCAATATATATAAGTTATGAACCTTCTTTGAGTATCTTCCCTCTTCACACCGACCGCCGCTTTTACATACGCTTCCCCCGATAGGCCACTCTAAGCCATTCAATGGTCATTCACATTCCTCCAAAAACGCTGACTTCGCCCCCCCCGCCTTGCCCACTAACTCAACGACGCAGTCAACGGCCGCGCCGGCCGCTATGTGCTGCATCTGCAAACGACACTTTGTTGCCGATCGCGCCCGCCACTAAACTGCTGTGCCTGCAAGTGACACTTTGTTGTTATGAGCTGCGCAGTTGCCGGATGTTGGGTAAGCGACCGCCGACACAGCATAGCTCGGAATTCGGTCGCTGGCCCAGCAGCTATGCGGGGTCGCCCCTCGCCTCGCGTTAACTGCTAACGCTGCACTCTGCACTAGAGCCGGAGCTTTGGTGAGAACCGGCGACGACAACAGAAGTCAGTCTTGGACTTGAACCTGAACACTGCAACCACAACCCCGCCGCGAGCGATCATACCGACTAACGACACAATTGTAAACCCTAAGTCTTAATAGAATCTATTAAAAGTTATAACGTAAAACCGAAGCGCTACCTGTGTCTTATATTGGGAATACTATTCTCTACAACGAGAAACAAGGGCGCTGCTGTTGTCCTCCTTGGTGAACCCGAATACCAGCAACATTGGGAATGTTGTACACATTGACTAGGTGAGCTATGCGGCTACGAGAGCCGTAGTGATAAAAACAAGATGTAGTCTTGTTTAACTGGCGCCCGAGCAACTCTGACTCCAGGCAATGGTTATCAACCTAACTCTTAAAATGAATAAAAACGAAAAAAATCAATTAAAAAAGGAAAAAGTGAACCACGAAATGTGGTAAAAAAAAAAGTTAACGGCAAGTGACAAAGTGACAGTGATATGTGAGTGTGCCATGAAAATTAAGAAACGACCACCCGCCGCGGTGAGAATGCCGCTGCGACTTGTAGCGGGAGCAACATTCTGCACGGGCGCAAAAAGTCGTATATAACAAAACCAAAAGACCACCCGCTGCAGCGTTAAGATTGTCTCCGTCCAGGAGCAGTCATATTTTACTCAGGCGCAAAGTGTCTACCCTAAATACTAAATGAAAAAGATCTATGCAACAACACACTGCGGCGGTCTGACTACAGCCCCTGTAGCTTATTCGCGAGTGCAAGTTCATAGCGTCAACACTTAAAGCTCTTTTGAATAATAACACCTTACCAATAAGAAAATAAACTGTGAATCATGATTAAAGCGTGTGCTAATCTGCTGGATAGGCTGAGCGGTGCGGAGGCACCCGAGAAAGCTGCCCAGTGGATTGTGTGGCAACCGTACCTTAGTAGGCCAAGGCTAAAAAGGAAAAATACGGACCACCGTGGCCAATGCTAGGCTTCATTAAACATAGAACTCGTCCGTCACTGCCGTAGTAAACTTAACTGATCAAAAAAAGGAAAATAACAAGCAGAAATATAAAAAACCATTGCCAACCATAAAACTAAAAAGAACATCTTTTTTCTCCCTTCAGATACTAAGAAATACACAACACACAACGATTTGAAATCAACACACTCCAATCCACTCAACATACTTAACATTGTCAAGGGTGAGTGAAACTGCATTTAACTATCTCTGTGCCTTTTAGTGAAAAACTCAGAAAGAAAACGCAAATACGTAAAGTGGTACTATTAAAGAATTTACCCTGAAAAAAAAAAACTTGGTTATCTGTCTACGCCTTACTATACCTCTATACCTTATCCGACTCGATATACTCCTGTTGTTTGTTTGCTTGTTGCACGTATATTAAAACATGGAGGAAATTAAGGAAACACTTAATGTGCTCCTTGCCCAAATGACCGGGCTTAAAGATGACATGAAGAAAATTAACAATCGAATTAACACTTTAGAATCTGAGAATTTGGCTCGCAACCCAATAGTTACCCCTCCGGTGCCCTTGGCCCGTGCGCGTAACGAATTTGAACTGAAGGAAGTTTTCAAGCTTCCCGATTGCGTTAAGGAACTCCAAACGTTTGAGGGTCAACCTGAGAGATATGTTTCATGGGTCAATCGAGCGCAAGCTATCTTGGACGACTATGAGGTTATCAAAGGGAGACCTTTGTTCCGTGCTATAGTATGCCATCTGAGACAAAAGATAAGAGGCGAAGCCGAAGAGGCTCTCGACTCCTATGGGGTTTTGGATGACGACTGGCCTGAAATTAGAAGAGTTTTAGCTCTGCATTACGCGGATAAACGCGATGTACGAACGTTGGAGTATCAGCTTAGCCAGTTGAGCCAAGGAAGCAAACCCTTGGAAGAATATTACTTGGAGGTGAATAAATACCTCTCTCTTATCCTGAACGGATTGAAAGCCATGGGGCACCCAACGGAAGTAGTCCGAGCCCTGTCCGAACATTCTAGGGACAAGGCCCTTGATGTCTTTATTAGAGGAGTCGGTAATGACGCCTCTAGACTGTTGGTCATGCGTAGACCAAAAGACTTGCAGGAAGCTTTCTTTTTCTGTAAGGAACTACAGGCGGTTGCTCCGAGAGGAGGCTCGTTCGCCCAGTCTTCTCCACCGGCAAATTTTGCTCCGAATACTCGGTTTTATCGACCGGCGAGCGGCCCTCGCTTTACATCTTCCTATCAGGGAAATGGTAGACCTTCATTGGGCTCAGGATATGGAGGCGCGCAAAACAATAATCGCTTCCAGGGCCCAAGGCAGGCCATTAAAATGGAGTCGAACCGGTCGGGTCAGTCCCACCGTTCAGACTACAGGGCCCCCCAGAACGAGGCTTCTGGGGTGAAGAGAACGTCGTCCGAATACCAGAATCCATTCCAAAGAGCAACAAAGCTTTATCACATGGAGTCCATACTTGACCCTTCGACTGCAATCCTTGCCGAACATGGTGAGGTTCCTTCAACCGATCCCTATTATGATCAGCTCAGTGCTGAAAACGTCGGCATGCCTCCTCAAGATGTCATGGAAGAGAGGGACGGCCCCGAAATAGGAGCTGAGGGCCCGAATTTTATGACCGAGGCCTCTCAACCGTCCCTTACTTAGAATACGAGGGGAAGGATGGGGCTAAATTACAATTCTTGATCGATACCGGCGCAAATAAAAACTTCATTAGCCCCAGAATCGCCGCCGGATCGACTGTCGTCCCTATTCCCTTTTTTCGTTCAATCGGCTACGGGTTCTGTAAAAGTAACCCGCCGCGTAGTCGGAAAATTTTTCGAAAAATTAGGAAACGACTCGACCCTTACATTTTTTGTCCTCCCCGGACTGAATACCTTTGATGGTATCATAGGGGACGACACGCTTAAGGATTTGAAAGCCTTAGTAGACAGAAAGAACAATTGTCTAGTTATATCCCCTGGAATAAAGATCCCCCTTCTTGCTAAAAGGTCTTTTAACGTCAACACTCTACTGGACTCAACTCATCCAGATGAAGCGAGACTAACCTTGAAGGCACTAATCGATGAGTACTCGCACCTTTTCGACCCCTTGTCGCCAGGCGAGGCCGTCGATACTAGTGTGAGGGCAGAAATTCGAACGAACACTTCAGACCCAATTTATACGAAAAGTTATCCGTACCCGGCTAACTTGAGGTCTGAAGTGGATAGACAAATCGGGGAACTCTTGAGTGAGGGTATCATACGTCCGTCCAAAAGTCCGTATAACTCTCCGGTGTGGATAGTGCCGAAAAAGGCGAAACCGGATGGTGAAAAACAGTGGCGATTGGTCATTGATTTCAAACGCCTAAATGCGGTCACAATTTCCGACACTTATCCGATCCCGGACATAAACTCCACGTTGGCTAGCCTTGGCGGAGCCAGATATTTCACTACTTTAGATCTTACTTCGGGGTTTCATCAAATACACATGAAACCATCTGATACCATGAAAACGGCTTTCTCCACCCTGAACGGGAAATATGAGTTCCTCCGTCTTCCCTTCGGCTTGAAAAAACGCCCCGGCTATCTTCCAACGGATGATCGATGATGTTCTGCGAGAACACATTGGTAAAATTTGTTACGTGTATATTGACGACATTATCGTCTTTAGTAACGATTACGATAGCCATTGGAGGAACCTTCGCCTGGTCTTTGAAAGCCTTAAAAAAGGCCCGACTCCAAGTGAATCTGTCTAAGACTCAATTCTTGTCAACCCAGGTTGAGTTCCTTGGGTATATCGTCAGTCATGACGGTATCAGAGCGGACAAGAAGAAAGTGGAGGCTATAAACAAATTGAAACCTCCTAAGAATGTCAAGGAACTGAAGAGTTTCCTCGGCATGACATCGTATTATAGGAAGTTTATTCGCGACTATGCTAAAGTCGCCAAACCCCTGACTAATTTGACCCGCGGAGAATCCGCTCGCGTTAAAGCGAATCAATCCAAAAAAGGTCCCGGTAGAGCTTGACGACAAGGCTTTGCAAGCTTTCGATGACCTTAAAGCAATTTTGTCTTCTTCAGAAGTGCTTGCTTTCCCAGACTTCGGCAAGCCATTCCACTTGACCACGGACGCGTCTAACTATGCTCTTGGGGCTGTATTGTCCCAGGATATTGAGGGAAAAGACCGCCCCATAGCTTATATCTCACGCACCCTCTCGAAAACTGAGGAGAACTATGCCACTATAGAGAAGGAGATGCTTGCTATAGTGTGGGCATTGGACAACCTCAGGTCCTATTTGTATGGCGCTGCATCGGTTAAGGTTTATACAGACCATCAACCTTTGACTTTTGCGCTAGGGGAGCAGAAATTTTAATGCCAAACTTAAACGTTGGAAGGCTAGAATAGAGGAGTACAATTGTGTACTCATCTACAAGCCCGGCAGATCTAACGTCGTCGCTGACGCCTTGTCCCGTATAGTCCCAATGAACCATTACTTTGATTGGTGCCGTTCGGACACTGCGTCGGCCACTGAAGGCGGTTCCACCGTGCATAGTGCAGATGAAGACGCGTCTCATTTGCTACCTCACGTGGAAGTACCTATCAATGTTTATCGCAACCAACTTGTCTTTGACCCCGAGCGTTCCGAATACCTATGCGAACAACCCCACAGGGGTTTCGAACGCCATCTCATTCCCGTCGGTACTGGTCTTTTGTCCGAGTTAGTTGTTACTCTGGGAAAGTACCTAAAACCTTCGGTGATCAACGGGGTTAAGATCCCTGAAACTTATCTGTCATCCTTTCAACGCCTTTGCTTAGAGAATTTTGCTGCGTTAAAAATTCGTATAACGCAGAGGCTGGTGATAGATCTGTCGGATCCCGAAGAGATCTGTGAAGCCATTGAGCAAGAACATCGCAGAGCTCACAGGGGTGCTAAAGAGGTGCGCTTGCAACTTTTGGAGAAATATTATTTCCCCCAGATGGCTAGTACCATCCGCAGACAACTCTCGTCGTGCGAGTGCTGCAAGCTCTTCAAGTACGAAAGGCACCCCAATAGACCATTTCTCCAACCGACACCTATCCCGAGATATCCGTGTGAAATCCTTCACATTGATATTTTCACTTTGGAGAAAAAGATTTACCTGAGCTGTATTGACAAGTTCACGAAATTTGCCAAAGTTTTCCCTCTCGAGTCGAAATCCTCGATTCATCTCCGGGAGAAGCTAGTTGAGGTACTTCATTACTTTACCGTCCCAAGGGTACTGGTCTCAGACAATGAGAGAGGCTTTCTTTGCCCGACGGTTCTAAATTACTTGCGTACGCTGGGTATCGGTCTTTACAATACACCGACCCAGAAAAGTGAAGTCAATGGTCAAATCGAGAGGTTTCATTCCACCTTCCTCGAGATTTACCGGTGTTTGAAGAGCAAACACCCTGGCTTCAAACTGAACGAACTGGTCGCCATTGCAGTGGATAGGTACAAAAATTCTATGCACTCAGTGACTAATAATAAACCAGCAGACTTGTTTTTTGACCGCTCGGCTAGAATCAACTACCAGGGCCTAGCTAACTTCAGAACTAAGGTTCTCGAAGATGTTAGGGGGTTGATTGAATACCGGCAAGAGCTCGCAAACGCGGCTCATAATAAAACAAGGTCGGAGTCCTTATCCTATAACGAGGGCGACAAGGTCTTCGTCGCCAATAAACAAATTAAAACAAAGGAGAAGCAGCGGTTTAAAGCTGAAGAAATTGCCGAGGATAGAAGGGTGACGATAAAAACCAAGACAGGGAAAATTCTACACAAGTCAGACTTGCGTAATTGAGATGGCACTGGATCGTTGTGTACGTTTCACAAGCTTCCATTACATAATACACCTTTTGAAAAAACTTTACTGTAACTGATACTTTTTACCATAATTTACACACACAAACACATTCTTACCTTTAAAATACTAAATCCCTTACCTCTAAGTTAATTTAAGCAACAACTTAAAAACAATATTGCTCATAAGGTAACTCTTTCCTACCAATATTGCAAGTATCATTGTCGCCCATATGGTGGGAGCCGCTGACATCTTTAAATACGAGGCTCCTCTCGTCCCGCTACAAGAGGGCACCGTCTGGCGCGTCAATGGCCAGTTCAAACTGGCGCATGTCATCGACTTGAAGAGGCTCGAGTCACTGGTCCAGGAGGCTCGGCGCGAGGCGATGCAACTGACGGACCCCAGGATTGCGGCATTGACGGCACACTACTTGGAGGAATCACAGAAGGGTTTATCAAGGCTGACAGGCACTCAGCGCGGACGTCGATCACTGGACTGGATTGGGTCCGCGTGGAAGTGGATTGCGGGTTCACCTGATGCGTCGGACTGGGATGCGATTCTTCACGCCCAGGAAAACATCGTGAAATCGGCTGATCAGCAAGTACGGATAAACGCTGGGCTGTTTGATGCCTCACACGACTCCCTGAGGCAGCTAAATGAAGTCACCGCTAGGGTTAACGCCATTGACGGGGATGTCCACACGGCCACGACCCTATTGCATAAAGCGTTAATTATCAATAGTCAGGTCGGCGAGCTGACACAGGCGTGCCAACTAGCCAAGTCAGGGATCGTCAACTCTCGGCTGTTGGACCACGAAGAGGTGCAGGCTATTCTGACCGAGGTTAGGAATTTGCCTTACCAGAATGCCGTGGAGGCACTGGAGTTTTCACGCCCGTCCGTATTAACTAACTTAACAACGCTCCTGTATATTTTGGCCATGCCCAAGGTCGCCCCCAAGGAATATCGCTTACTTCTTCTCCTCCCTGACACGCTCGAAGGAAAGCAAGTCATGCTGAGACATGATAAGGTCGCCATTAACTCCGAGGAAACCTATGCCGTAGTGGACGATTGCCTCTCCATTGGCAACACGACTGTTTGCCCGGAAAAAAGTCTCCTGAAGGTGGACGAAAGCGGCTGCATCCCCAAACTGCTGAAGGGCGGTCAGGCTAGATGCAAATTTCTCAGGAATAACGAAGCTCGCGTAGAACTGGTCGAGGACGGTACGATGTTCCTGTCTAACTTCAACGGGACATTGGAAGCCGGTCCCAACACTCACAACTTGGATGGAACCTACATAGTGCAATTCACTAACGAGACGATTAACGTGGCCGGAAGAACCTATACGAGTTACTCATCGAGCCACTTCATGGTTATGCCTGCGATTCTTACTACAGTCACCGCCACCGGGTACGCGCCTTCTCTTCACTACGTGAACGACTTCAACATGGAGAACCTAAGGAAACTCTCTGGGATGTCCCGAGAGGGTTTCTTTTTCCTTCCTTCTGGAGGCGTTGGTCGTTTTGATTGTCGGAGCGTCCCTCTACATCATATGGAGGAAGCTGACATCAACCAAGGGTATTCCTATCGTGGCAAGCTGTACCCCAGACCCGGAGACGTCAGGCGCTGGCAGGGCACCGAAAGCCCAGTAATCTGCGGGACGCAGATCTTGAAGGGGGAGGAGTTATGAACCTTCTTTGAGTATCTTCCCTCTTCACACCGACCGCCGCTTTTACATACGCTTCCCCCGATAGGCCACTCTAAGCCATTCAATGGTCATTCACATTCCTTCAAAAACGCTGACTTCGCCCCCCCGCCTTGCCCACTAACTCAACGACGCAGTCAACGGCCGCGCCGGCCGCTATGTGCTGCATCTGCAAACGACACTTTGTTGCCGATCGCGCCCGCCACTAAACTGCTGTGCCTGCAAGTGACACTTTGTTGTTATGAGCTGCGCAGTTGCCGGATGTTGGGTAAGCGACCGCCGACACAGCATAGCTCGGATTTCGGTCGCTGGCCCAGCAGCTATGCGGGGTCGCCCCTCGCCTCGCGTTAACTGCTAACGCTGCACTCTGCACTAGAGCCGGAGCTTTGGTGAGAACCGGCGACGACAACAGAAGTCAGTCTTGGACTTGAACCTGAACACTGCAACCACAACCCCGCCGCGAGCGATCATACCGACTAACGACACAATTGTAAACCCTAAGTCTTAATAGAATCTATTAAAAGTTATAACGTAAAACCGAAGCGCTACCTGTGTCTTATATTGGGAATACTATTCTCTACAACGAGAAACAAGGGCGCTGCTGTTGTCCTCCTTGGCGAACCCGAATACCAGCAACATTGGGAATGTTGTACACATTGACTAGGTGAGCTATGCGGCTACGAGAGCCGTAGTGATAAAAACAAGATGTAGTCTTGTTTAACTTATATATAAACGGTCTGCCCAAGTGTATGTGTAATACGAGCATCCACTTGAAGGCTAACATGCATAATTGCATAGTCAGCATTCCCACGCTGGCTATGCGCTGACCGCTTACTATGTATGCGTATACCACTCCTTCGTCTCCCAACGTCGTCGCTTGGCGACAATACATATATGTATGTATACATAAGATATGCATATAAGCGCGGAGGCGCTGCAAGCTATGCTGGCAGCGCTGCTCCCCCATTTACGCTAAGAAAGCTTCTATAAGTAGACTTAAGAACCACTGAATATTTGACGATCTACTGGAGCGGGACCTTGCCTGCTCCAACACTTACACGAATTAAATAAAGATCGGTAATGGACACAAGTCCATTGCCTTAAACTACGTAAATTACAACGATTAATATTATCACCACTGGGAACCAACTTATTACATGGCGACTGTAAGTTGCCTTAAACTTATTACAGGGTCATAAAACATTAAAAAAAAAAAAAACAAATATAAAAACTATAAATGGTCAAAAGAATCTTGATGAATATATAAATTGGCAAATTATAAATTTATTAAATTTCCAAACATTTTTCGTATACAACTTCTCAGATCAATATTGATAGGTAACCCTACTTTGATAGAGTGTCAAACCAAAAATGACTATCAGTTAAAAACTGTTACTTTAAATGGAATTTCCTTCAAAATAATAGAGACAATCTTAATACAAGAAAATTTTCAAGAGTACATAGGTGATTATAATTCAGGAAATGACATTAGGGATTCTCATCTCAATGAAGAAGAGAAATCTGCTCTACGTGAAATTATCAAAGAATTTGAATCGCTCAAATTTAATGAGACTAAATCGCTAACCAGTACTTCAAAAATTAAACATATAATAAAAACTACAACTGAAGAGGCAGTATATAAAAAGCCCTATCCCTATCCCCAAATATTTGAGGAAGAGGTAAATAACAAATAACTGATATGCTTAGTCAGGAATTATCCGAAAATCTAGCTCTCCTTATTGCAGTCCAATTTTGGTAGTACCCAAAAAATTAGATGCCAGCGGTAAAAAACAATTCCGTATAGTCATCGATTACCGTAACTTGAATCAAGTTACTGTTTCTGATAGATTTCCAATGTCAAATATTGATGCACACCTAAATAAATTAGGAAGATGTCTATATTTTACAACTTTGGACTTAGCCAAAGGGTTTCATCAGATGCAGATGGATGAAGAATCCATCAGAAAAACTGCTTTTAGGACGAAAACAGGTTTATACGAATTTACTCATATGCCATTCGGGCTAAAAAACGCCCCTGCAACATTTCAATGATTAATGAATGTTTAGTGTATCTAGATAACATTATAATCTTTTCAACCTCTCTTCAAGAACATCTTGTGAGTCTTCGTAAAGTTTTTGAAAAGCTTAAAGAAGCTAACTGAATATTATTATTAATACAATTAAATAAATGTGAATTTCTAAAAAAGGAAACACGTTTTCTAGGGCATGTTATCAATGAAAATGGTATTCAGCCTAATCCAGATAAAATTAAGGCAATAGAAAATTATCCTCTTCCAAAATACCGAAAGAAATAAAGGCATTTTTAGGAATCTGTGGATTTTATCGTAAATTTATAAAAGATTTCGCTAAAATAAGTAAGCCCCTTACATCATGTCTAAAAAAGGGAAGCATCATAGATATACAAAATTTCGCGTTTAATGAAGCTTTCGCCAAACTAAAAGCTCTGATAATGATTTGTCTTGACAACAGATGCTAGTGACTAAGCTCTAGGTGCTGTACTTTCTCAAACCAGCAAGCCAATAACTTTTGCAAATCGTACGTTAAATGAACATGAGATCAGATATTCAACAATAGAGAAAGAATTGTTGGCCATTGTTTGGGCAACTAAATACTTTAGGCCATACCTATACGGACGGCATTTCAAGATCAATAGTGATCACAAACCTTTACAGTGGCTTGATTCTTTAAAGGAACCAAATATGAAGTTGCAAAGGTATAAAATAAAACTTAACGAATTCGATTTTGACATTAAACATATTGCTGGTAAAAGAAAATAATGTCGCGGACGCTCTGTCACGCATAAAGCTAAAAGAAGCTAACGCACTAGATACAGTAACCATGGCAACTTGCCACAGCTCAAAGGAAAACGAAAACAATGGCATTCTAATTACGGAGAAACCATTGAATACATTAAAAAACCTAAAAAATTGTTGATAAAAACTATAAAGACAAAAGAGCACGAGGACGTACTCCAAGACAAAGAAGGGAAGAGTGACGTTATGGAACTTAATGAAAACATAAAACCCAACAAACAGAACTGTATTATTTATTATTTTATTTTTCTGATGTAAAATAAAGACTTAAATATATGTAAGTTAACACCAGCTAAACGCTTCCCTTGCCCCCTCACACCGTACAACTGGTGTCGGGGCTAAACGGATCATTGATCTGCGCGTGGCGCGTTTCCTGCCTCGTCGCCGCTGCTGCGTCAGCGCATCAGCGTCAGCACAGCTATTCCACGGTGTCAGCCAAAAACCGACAACCGCCGCATCAGTCGAATATGGACAACAATGTTGATCGTGCTGGCACAGCACCACCAACATTGCGACACTCGAGCGCGGCAGCAGGGAGTCACGTTGCGCTTGGTCAGCACTTATGCTGGCCGGCTGAGGGCTCAACGGCTCATAGCCGAGGAGCTGAGGCACACTCGCTTGGGACCAGCAGAATCAAGCAGAAGCAATTCCCATTATTGTTAGAATAAGTTCAGAAGAATAAATTGTTCAAATCTACATTCGTCGTGTGTTCTACTTTCAATGGAATTCACAACTAGGTAATATCGCACCTAGTGCCGGCCTGGGGGTTTTCCCCCTGCGTCGGCTCTTAACTGGCTCCCGAGCAGGGACCGGCGATGTCCGGTTGACTACGGTCGAAATTACTGTGCATTAAAATAAAAAAAATAATAAAAATGCGGTGTGCAAAACATTTTTTTGAAGTAAACATAAAAAGAAGGAAAAAAATAACAATAAATTAGATCAATTATCTCAGACAAAGAAACAAAACAAGTGCTGTTGCTGCGTGAACTGCGAATGAAGTGATCAACAAATAAAGAAGCAATTACCCGCTGCCGGGGGGAACTACGCCAATCCCGGGGCGCATAATATTGCATAAACTTATGAAAAACAGAAGGTGTGCAACTTGTGTTGTGTGCACTAAAGTATAATGTAAAATAATAAAACAACGACCCGCCACCGGAGGACGCCACGTCGTCCATGCCGAGCGCAAAAAGTTGTACAATGCCTATAACTTAGCAAACACAATCGACCCACTGCGGCGGTACGGCACTCTTGCCAATTCGCGGGTGCAAAAGATTGTGTGCAATCAACCAATAATATGGAGAACCACTGCGGCAGTTTATCTGCAAGTGGCAAATAAAAGTAATAGTAATACGAGCGCCCAGCGCGATAAGGTGGTGAGTGGCAGCTTGTTGGATACGTTAAGTGGTGTGGAATGCACCCAAAAAAATCGCCCAACAAGTTGTGTGGCGACCGTACCTTAGTAGGCAAAACAGCCAAAAGGGATACTACGGAACCACCGCGCCCAGTGAAGAAATAATTTGAGGTGATCAATAAGATGCACGCACGCAACAGAAAATTATTACGAAATATGAACAGCACATAGAATAAGTAAAACACACATGATCAAAAAAAAACACTGTAAAATACAATATAAACACATGCACAGCTAATTTTGACCGCAATTGAAAAAAATTATAATACCATTTTCCTTGTACAACCAACTAAATCACTTTTTCTATTTACAACTAGAATCTTCCTATTGTAAGGGTGCAACTCATAACAAAGCCAACCGATAAACGACAATCAAGGGTGAGTGAAATATTTCATTTATTTTTGCCATTTGCTAAATAACAATTGTGAGACAAAAAAGCGAAGCCGAAACCATCGTCGTCTGTTACCTCTTACCTCTCTTACCTTAAACACTTCCTGAATCTTTTTAACTCGAACCAAATTTTACAATGGAGGAGACCTTGCGCATTCTTAGTGAGTCACTTAATGCCTTGACCAATGTGGTAACGGGTATTAAGGAAGACTTGAAAAAGAATAACGACAGGTTGGCTACCTTAGAACAAGACCGTGAGAATGCCAACCCAATGGTCGACCAACCACAACCCCCTGGTGCGCGCACGCACCGAATATGAATTGAAAGAGATATCGGTCCTCCCTGACTGCGTCAAGGAACTACATGTGTTCGAGGGGCAGCAGGAAGCTTATCTGTCTTGGGTAAACAGGGCGCAATCCATATTGACCGATTATGAGTTGATAAAGACCAGACCCTTGTATAGAGCTATAGTTTTGCATATCAGGAAGAAGATAAGAGGACGCGCCGATATGGCGTTCAAGATGATGACTGGGAAGACATAAAAGCGCACCTTAGCGTTACACTATGCGGACAAACGAGACATACGTACGCTTGAACGTGAGCTCGGTGAAATGTCTCAAGGCTCTAGGACTCTGGACAGTTTCTGTATGGACGTTAACAGCCATCTCTCATTGATCTTGAACAATCTGAAAGCCGGAAATCACCCTCGCGAGGCAGTCAAAGCGTTGATAGAGACCTACAGGGACAAGGCTTTGGATGTTTTTATCCGAGGAGTGGGAGATGACTGTTCCAAACACTTACTTGTCCGTGGCCCCAAAAATCTACCAGAAGCGTACTCTTTTTGTATGGGATTGCAGAATGTAATGTCAAAGACCTCCACACCTCAGATTTATCAACCGTCAGGCGCCCCACGATTTGCAGGCCCATTCCAACATCAGGCCAGGGCACCATTCCGACCCCCTTTTTCTCCTGGTTCGGGCAGATTTTCGCAAAATTCTTACAAAAGTCAGGGTCCTAGACAGGCCATTAAACTGGAGTCTAACCAGTCGGGCCAATCTTACCAATCAGGGTACAGCGGTCGCCAGGGAGGAGACTCCGGCACGAAAAAGAGCGTCCGAGGGCGGCAACCCATTCCGAAAAGCACAAAGATTGTACCACGTAGAATTGGCACCACTTCCGCCAACCCCAACAACTAGTGAGGGCAACCAAGTCCTTTCACATGAGGTTTATTATGCTGACGCGCCTCGAGTTGTCGCGGAAGCCAATGACTATCCTCCACAGGAGGTAGCAGAAGGGGTCACAGACTCCGCACAGAACCTCGAAACCCAGGAGGAGGCGAATTTTATGACCAACGCCTCTCCAGTGTACCGTACCTAGAATACGCGACAAAGAGGGGAGGGAGGCTAAAGTTTTTGATCGACACTGGGGCGAACAAAAACTTTATTTGCCACAAGCTTGCAGCCGGCTGTACCACGGTCCACAAACCCTTCTCGGTACAGTCCGCTGGAGGTAACATTATGATAACACATCGCCTAGTTGGTAAATTTTTCGAGCCATTGGGAAATGACTCAGACATTACCTTCTTCGTTCTTCCAAATTTACAGTCTTTCGATGGTATCATTGGAGATGATACTCTCAAAGACTTGGAAGCCATAATAGATAGAAAGAACAATTGTTTAATAATAACCCCAGATATTAAAATCCCTCTTTTGGCCAGAGCTTCATTAAACGTCAACTCGTTACTCGCCGCCGAACACCCAGACGGCACACAGGAAACTTTGAATTCTCTTCTCGAAGAGTTTTACCACATTTTTGAGCCGCCTTCACCTGGAATGTCCGTGGAGACGGCCGTCAAGGCTGAAATCCGCACCAACACTCAAGACCCGATCTATACCAAAAGTTACCCATACCCAGTCAACATGCGCGGTGAGGTCGAACGCCAAATCGACGAATTACTGCAGAACGGTATAATTCGACCTTCTAATAGCCCTTACAATTCCCCTATCTGGATAGTTTCAAAAAAAACCTAAACCAAATGGGGAAAAACAATATCGCATGGTAGTCGATTTCAAGCGGTTAAACGCCGTCACCATATCCGATACCTACCCCATCCCAGACATAAACGCTACGCTAGCCAGTCTGGGCAATGCCAAATATTTCACCACCTTAGATTTGACTTCTGGTTTCCATCAAATCCACATGATAGCGACATCCCCAAAACAGCTTTCTCTACTTTGAATGGAAAGTACGAGTTCCTCCGTCTACCGTTCGGTTTGAAGAATGCACCTGCAATCTTCCAAAGAATGATAGACGATGTTTTACGCGAGCATATTGGCAAGGTGTGCTATGTTTATATTGACAACATCATCGTCTTCAGTGGAGATTATGATACACACTGGAAAAATCTCCGATTGGTATTTGCAAGCTTATCAGGCAAACCTCCAGGTAAACCTTGAAAAGTCGCATTTTCTGGACACACAAGTAGAATTTTTGGGATACGTCGTCACGGCTGATGGCATTAAGGCAGATCCGAAGAAAGTCAAAGCGATCGGGGAAATGCCACCACCAACTTCTGTTAAAGAATTGAAGAGATTTCTCGGCATGACCTCATACTACAGGAAGTTCATTCAAGACTATGCGAAGGTAGCGAAGCCCCTCACGAACTTGACGCGCGGACTGTATGCTAATATAAAATCCTCGCAATCAAGCAAGGTTCCAATTACGCTGGACGAAACGGCTATACAGTCCTTTAAGGATTTAAAGTCAATCTTATCTTCTTCCGAGATACTGGCGTTTCCATGTTTTACTAAGCCATTCCACTTAACGACGGACGCTTCTAATTATGCCATCGGAGCTGTCCTTTGACAAGACGACCATGGTAAAGATAGGCCGTTAGCGTACATTTCCCGATCACTAAACAAAACAGAGGAAAATTACGCTACTGTTGAAAAAAGAAATGCTCGCTATAGTTTGGGCATTGGACAACCTTCGGGCTTACTTATATGGTGCTGGTACCATTAGGGTATACACTGACCATCAACCCCTCACGTTTGCCTTGGGCAATAGAAATTTCAATGTAAAACTGAAACGCTGGAAGGCTCGTATAGAAGAATATAACTGCGAACTCATCTACAAACCTGGGAAATCTAACGTTGTGGCTGATGCGCTTTCACGCATTCCGCCTCAGCTTAACCAGTTGGGTACTGATTTGAAGGCAAACCCAGACGATGATATGCAGTCTTTGGATACTGCCCTTCTCATGACAGTTCAAAATTGATTCCCCACGTTGAATCTCCGATCAACGTCTTCAAGAATCAACTCATTTTCGACACAACCAGGTCAGAGTATTTATGCGAATACCCGCACCCAGGTTATACTCGCCATTTGATTCCTCTTAACGATGGATCACTCGCTGATTTAACTAACTCTTTACAGTCGTATCTGCGACCTGTAATAATTAACGGCGTCAAAATTCCAGAAGAGCATTTGCAACTTTTCCAATCCGTCTGCTTAGCGAGTTTTCTTTTATTCAAAATTCGTATAACGCAGCGTCTGGTGGCGGACGTGACCGACGCAGAAGAAATTTGCGAAATAATCGAGAAAGAACACCGAAGAGCACACAGGGGCCCTTCGGAGATTCGCCTCCAACTTTTTAGAAAGATATTATTTCCCGCGGATGTCCAGTACGATCCGCCTGCAAACTTCCTCATGCCACTGTTGCAAACTCTTCAAATACGACAGACACCCTAATAAGCCTAACTTACAGGCCACACCTATCCCAAACTATCCGTGTGAAATACTTCACATCGATATTTTCGTGCTCGAAAAAAGGCTATACCTAAGCTGCATTGATAAATTCAGCAAGTTTGCCAAACTTTTCCATCTGCAGTCAAAAGCATCCGTGCATCTGCGGGAAACCCTAGTGGAAGCTCTCCATTATTTCACTGCCCCTAAGGTTTTGGTTTTAGATAACGAGCGCGGGCTACTGTGCCCAACAGTGCTCAATTATCTCCGGTCTCTGGAGTGAAGAGTGAAGTAAATGGACAAGTCGAGAGATTCCATTCTACGTTCCTAGAAATTTATCGTTGCCTTAAAAGTGAGCTCCCCACCTTCAAACCCGTCGAACTGGTTCCGATAGCGGTGGACCGTTATAACACCTCCGTCCATTTAGTGACGAATCGGAAACCAGCTGATATTTTTTCGACCGCTCGTCGAGGATAAACTATCAGGGTCTGACAGATTTCCGGCGATAGACTTTAGAAGACATAAGGGGTTTGATCGAACATAAGCAAGCTAGAACTAACATGGCTCGGAATAAAACTAGGAATGAGCGCAAATCTTATGAATCGGGGGGATGAAGTTTTTGTTGCAAATAAGCAAATAAAAACGAAAGAAAAGCCGAGGTTCAGATGCGAAAAGGTACAGGAAGATAACAAGGTAACAATTAGAACCAGATCAGGAAAAACCTTCCACAAATCTGATCTGAGGAATTGAGGCATGGCTTTGACTAATAGGAATAAAAAGCATAATTAACTTCAAAGTAAATTAATAAAATAAGCAGTGGCAATTTGATGAGATATTCCACCCACCATAAAAACTATCAAACACAAAACACCCATAAAAATGAATTAAGAATATTAAGACTATATAAAAGAAAACGCATAAAAAAACACACAAAAAATAATAGAAAATTACCAATATATAAAATAAAATACAAATAAATACATAAAATGTACCCTACACCCATTTACACACACAATATGTAGCCTAAGACCAACTTGAAAACGATCAATTATTTACAAATTGTCTTTTTGTAAGCTTGATTCCTGCGTGCGTTGTGAGTCCCGCCCACGTATATAAGTACGAGGGGCCGGTGATCCCCCTTGCAACACGGCGAAGTATGGAGGACCAACGGCGTTTTCAAAATAGCGCACCTCGTCGATCTTGCAAAGATGAACAGATTGGCCGAAGAAATCGCACGAGAAACAGCTGCTTTGGCGGACAGAAGAGCCGAGGCTTTGGTCGACTACCACCTCAACACAGCCATAGAGGGAATCAACAGGCTTTCCGGACGAGCGGGGCGCAAATCCCGTTCATTGGATTGGCTGGGGTCGGCTTGGAAATGGATAGCTGGATCTCCAGATGCTGCTGACTGGAACGCTGTTCTGGCTGCGCAAGGGATGGCATCGAAGAACAATGACCAACAGCTAAGAATAAATGCACGTCTGTTCGATGCGACTCACGAATCCATCGAACAATTAAACAACGTCATAGCAAAGGTGAATGCGGTGGACAGCGATTTGTACACCACTACGACGGTGCTACACAAATCCATCATCCTATCTAACCAGGTTTCCGAAGTCGTCAGAGCTTGCCAGCTGGCTAAAACCAGCATAGTCGACTCAAATTTGCTGGATCATGGCGAGATTGACACCATACTGAGGGAAGTGCACAACTTGCCATATAAGAATGCGATCGAAGCCATCGAATTCTCTCGGCCAACCATCGTAACCAATGGAACCTTATTGCTCTACATACTGGCGTTCCCAAAGGTAGCGGCTGAGAAGTACCGCATTATGCACCTATACGCAACGATAAGCGAGGGAAAGCAGATTATACTGGAACACCATAAGCTAGCTGCTAGCTCGAGCGAAACTTATGCGGTCCTGGGAGATTGCCTTTCCATTGGCAATACCTCTGTTTGCCGGAAGGAGGAGCTTCAGAAATTGAAAGAGGCTAGTTGTATCCCCCGACTACTGAAAGGCGGTCAGGCCAGGTGCTCATACCAAAGGAACAATCAACGAGTGGTTAAGCAAGTTGACGATGGAATGCTCTACCTGACCAACTTCAACGGAACTCTGGGGACGGCTGCAAAGAACTACAACTTGAGCGGCTCCTTCGTCATCCAATTCGACAATGAGACGATAACGGTCGACGGCCAAACCTATTCCAGTTACTCGATCAGTCATCTAATGGCGATGCCGGCCGTACTGAGCCACATAACGGCCAACAACTTTCAACTTTCCCTGGAATATGTCCACGACGTGAGCATGCGAAATCTGGAGAAGATGTCCAACGTGACTGGAGAACTACTAGCTTCTTTCCTCACCGAGGCGGCACTCGCCATCTGTATACTAGCAGGATTTTATTTTCTATGGAAGAAGCTGACGTCCCCCAAGGGCATGCCCAATGTCCGCGACATCGCCGCGAACTTAGAGGCGTTGGGCCAACCCGAGCCAGGCAAGGCTCATTGATCTGCGGGACGCAGATCTTGAGGCGGGGAGGAGTTAACACCAGCTAAACGCTTCCCCTTGCCCCCTCACACCGTACAACTGGTGTCGGGGCTAAACGGATCATTGATCTGCGCGTGGCGCGTTTCCTGCCTCGTCGCCGCTGCTGCGTCAGCGCATCAGCGTCAGCACAGCTATTCCACGGTGTCAGCCAAAAACCGACAACCGCCGCATCAGTCGAATATGGACAACAATGTTGATCGTGCTGGCACAGCACCACCAACATTGCGACACTCGAGCGCGGCAGCAGGAGTCACGTTGCGCTTGGTCAGCACTTATGCTGGCCGGCTGAGGGCTCAACGGCTCATAGCCGAGGAGCTGAGGCACACTCGCTTGGGACCAGCAGAATCAAGCAGAAGCAATTCCCATTATTGTTAGAATAAGTTCAGAAGAATAAATTGTTCAA
Source organism: Zaprionus taronus (assembly GCA_018901805.1). Taxonomy (NCBI): domain Eukaryota; kingdom Metazoa; phylum Arthropoda; class Insecta; order Diptera; family Drosophilidae; genus Zaprionus; species Zaprionus taronus. The sequence goes on from JAEIFH010000846.1 coordinate 71,993, forward strand.
ATCTTCATTCGTCGTGTATTCTACTTTCAATGGAATTAACAACTAGGTAATATCGCACCTAGTGCCGGCCTGGGGGGTTTTCCCCGTGCGTCGGCTCTTAACTTGTATGTATGTACGACTGTCAGGCTGGCTGTCTGTATGTGTACATATGTATGCTCTTGTTTGTATGTTTTTCTCGACTCTGTTTTATTTTTTTTAAATATCGATATTATATTCTTTATTTTCGTTTTTGGCTCGTTAAAGTTGCGAAAAGTCTACGCATACGTAGCTCTCACATAAGGTGCAAAGCGGAGTTGAGTCCTGAGCTACGAAATTTTCGGAGGCAATTCAAATCACGCGTATCCTGTTTGGGCAACAGACACAACGCTGTCGGAGGAGAGACTGACAGACAGATAGACACTGTTTTACTTCTGCTCAAAGTGCTACCCGAAGAAGAGGACGGGGAGGAGGACTCTTGCAGCCAGCTCTGATTTGGACACTTGATAAGGCAGGCGAGAAACTTGGTGTCATACATACATACATAAAAGAGAAGTAGAAATGGTGTGAATGGAGGGAAAGAGGAGAAACGCGACGGAATCATTCACAAAATATTGGGAAGAAGGGTGAAAGGTGGGCAGTGACCTCTGTGATCTTTTCTTTATGTAGCAGGTGAATTTAACAGAATTTTTTCAAAAATTTGGTCATTTTTAGCTGAACTTAGTTTTCACAGAAAATAAAACTCAAAATATTCGCGGAATTGTGTCTTGTTTCTATTATTTTTATATGTCAAATACACGGTCTTTCCCTTTATAGCAAGATTTCCAATGTATTAAAAGACAAATCGACCCAAAACGAGACGCATATTAAAGTACAGTTAACAGCGTTCTATATGATGTTAATCTCATACATATAGTTTTGTACATAATGAACAATTTAGCTTTTCGTTAGATGCAGGTACTGTTTTAATAATTTTTTCCAACACTGTAAATAACTATTGTACTATTGGAACGATCGCAGGATATAAGAACCTTCAAGGGTAAGAACCTTCGACATGCCGAAAGTAGCTTTCGTTCTCGTTGCTACTTTCTTTTTAATAAAAGTTGAAATTGAAACAGATTACTGGAACAGATTAATTTATTTGACATGCAATTATATGAAAATAGTCGTTATGCTTAACGAACATTTTGCATGCCGAACCAGGTATTGGAACGAATTAAGTTCGTTAACAAATAGTCCACTGTATATCAATTTATAAAGGGGTAGGAAAGCGCAGATATCAACTACAAAAAGTAGTTCACCTTATATAACTTCAACAGATTACTGGAACAGATTAATTTATTTGACATGCAATTATATGAAAATAGTCGTTATGCTTAACGAACATTTTGCATGCCGAACCAGGTATTGGAACGAATTAAGTTCGTTAACAAATAGTCCACTGTATATCAATTTATAAAGGGGTAGGAAAGCGCAGATATCAACTACAAAAGTAGTTCACCTTATATAACTTCAACAGATTACTGGAACAGATTAATTTATTTGACATGCAATTATATGAAAATAGTCGTTATGCTTAACGAACATTTTGCATGCCAAACCAGGTATTGGAACGAATTAAGTTCGTTAACAAATAGTCCACTGTATATCAATTTATAAAGGGGTAGGAAAGCGCAGATATCAACTACAAAAGTAGTTCACCTTATATAACTTCAACAGATTACTGGAACAGATTAATTTATTTGACATGCAATTATATGAAAATAGTCGTTATGCTTAACGAACATTTTGCATGCCGAACCAGGTATTGGAACGAATTAAGTTCGTTAACAAATAGTCCACTGTATATCAATTTATAAAGGGGTAGGAAAGCGCAGATATCAACTACAAAAGTAGTTCACCTTATATAACTTCAGCAAATAGAAAATGAATAGTATACTCATTGTAACACTTTCTGGCAATGCTCATATAATTAATATTGACACACAAACTGTGCCGAAATATGATCGTATTGATCAGGCAAGAATGCCAATGTAGAGATACATAGTTTAGCATTGATAATTTAATTAAAACAATTTAAAGGGACTGACGTCCCCTCATCAAACAGGTAGACCGCCGTCATCCGAGCCTAATGGTGGCCTACTATATCCCTGATGGACCAAATCATATTGGGTAGACAAACCTTCCCTGAGGGCGACGGTCTGCGGCTCCTTGCAAAAGAAGAAAGCTTCCTGCAGGCCGCGTCTTTACCGACTCCTCTAATGAAGACGCCAAGACACCTTATCTCTAGAATGTACCCCCCGCTGTCAGATGTTCTACGCTTTTCAATCCGTTAAGGATGAGCGAGAGGTGTTTGTGAAATTCAAAATAATATTCTTCGAGGGCTCTATTTCGCTGAATATTGACTTGTATTGACCCTGACAGTGTCCACACGTCCCGTTTGCCAGCGTAATGCAGCGTTAGAAGCCTCTTCCTACATACAATCTGGGAAAGTAAAGGTTTCCTACAACTCAAATTCGTTGCGAGCTTCATTTGCGCCAAAAATTCATTAAGTGTTTCTTTGATTTCCTCCATCATGCTGTATAACAACGGACAGACAGTACAAGAGAGTTACTTTAAACTAAGTACAAATCGTTTTTAATTGAAATTGAAGTTTCACTCTCTTTTGTTAAATTGTACAATGGACACTAACAGAACGCAATATATGATAGACGTTTCACTCACTCTTGACAGTTGTTCTTGTATGTGTTAGGTTAGCTAGCACTAAGGAAAAGGGAAAAGATTTTATTGTTCATTATTTCCTATTTTTCTTTTATTGTGTAATTTTCTTTTATTGTGAATTTAGTTTATTATTTGTTTGCATACGTTAACGGGCGATAATTTGCGATATATTGTTTTAGAAGGTATTTTTTAATAGCACTGTACACGGTGTCCGTATTATTACGTTTTGGCCTTGGCTACTAAGAAACAGTTGCCACACAAGCCACTGAGCAGCTTTTTCGGATGCATCCACGCCACTCAGCCTATCCAGTGGATTGCCACAGACTTTATCAGTTCCTAATTTTTATACTCTTGCAGGGTGTATATAAATTTTGGCCAGGAGTTTGCAACGCACCTTAGCAGACAACTCGGACTCCATAAAGTATATATATTCCAGTATCAACAGAGGCATTGAAATAGCCCTGCCCTTTTGTCCGCGTGTCCGACTCTTGTAACCCGAACTATCAAATAATAGAAAAAATCCACAATTTCGCGAATATTTTGTGTTTTATTTTCAGTGAATTCTAATATAAAGGCATGCATTCAATACTTCCTACTTGAAAAAATTCTTTTTAATTCACCTGTTACTTAATGAAAAGACCACGGAGCGGAAAATTGTCAAAAATCTTTCTTATTTTTTTATTTTTAATTTCTTTCTTGTCATACATCTCACAAGTGCTTTAACAGATTTAAGTTCGGGGATAGGTCAAACCGCGCCAATTTATTAAGTTTTTCATCTTGCACCAATTTCCTAGGCATATTGATGCATGTTTGGGGTCAGAACACTGTATGAACTTTGTGATCGAAATGGGATTGTCATTATGAACGTTTAACCCTCGTTCGCCTCTTAACCTTACGCCCGTCACTAAACTCTTCCCCACCACGCATTAAAAGTGAACAAAGCTCATGTTCTGGTTAGCTTTAGTCTATATACTATATATCACATTCATTTTATTTAAGTTAAGTTTCTATTGTCTAATTCTGATCGATGAAAGGTTATGCCTTACAGAAGAATATTTTTAAACTCAGTGAAATTATTAAGGTGTTGCCTTTACTGATATATGTACATATAGAAAATAAGCACGTGCACACTCGACTGTGATACACCCGCTACCCACCTGACCAAAACGATTTCTTAATGTGAACAGTGAATACATAAACCTTATCAAATACATGAACCGTATCCAAAAATAAACCAACAGTAAATACTTAACCCTTATTCAACACGCAAACCAATTGAAGACACATACCAACAGTGAATACATAAACCTTATTAAATACATGAACCATAGCCAAAACACAAACCTACAGTAAATACATAAACCGACAATAAATACATGCACCTTATTCAAATTTAAAAACCAACAAACAACAATGGCAGTAGCAGCACCAGCACAAATAGAATTGTCTGACTCGAACATGACTTAAGTCGAGAGACATGCAGTAGAGCTTTTTTAATGGAGATCCCAGCACTTTGTGCACTTTCATCAGTCGCATTGACTTCATCTTGGCGCTGTACCAGACCACGGACGAACGACAGACACATCGAACGGAACATCAGTAGCGAAGTTTTCCGCACCATCAGAGTGATCAACCTCAGCAACTGGAATGAACTCAGGACTCAACTAATACTTAACTAGAAACCCCAGGCGCCGAATCACCAACTATTGGAGGAATTCCGGAATACACAATATCGAGGTAACATTCGCCAATTCTAGAAGAAACCGATAGAAACCGGCAGATACTTATAAGTAAATTAGATTGAGAAGATAACGTTGCCGAAACTACTTTATATACCAGATTAATACAAACATTGAAAATTTAATTCAAAAACTCCCAAGTCATATTTTCGTCTGTATAGTAAATTGTAATATTCCAAACTTAAGATCCTTAATAAATATATTACAAGAGAAAGGTCTTTACGAGGCACCAACCTCAAATAAAGATAACTTAAAAACAACCCCCAAATTCAAACAAGATAGTAAATAATCCACAAAACAAGCAAATGAATAACCAAACCAGACCCTTTACATCCTTTCAACCACTTTATAACAACGTATCAACCTTTTCACCAACCACATTCTCATATACCCAAGTTTAATCCAAATCCGTTTTCTCAGTATCAACATAGACCCATCCACCCACAACTTAACATACCCATGACACAAACACCCAGACCAAGCCCAGCTTTTAACCGACAGAATATTTTTGATCAGAACCGTTTTGGACCCAGCCCAGAGACCATCAGATTAAAATGAGTGTGGAAGAGCTAAGATACCAAGAAGTAATGTCTAATCAACCCGAATATCCTTATAACTATAACTACTA
>JAEIFH010000852.1:0-22122 GCA_018901805.1 Zaprionus taronus
GCGCATGGGCCTGCCTGTCCGGGCTGTCCGGGCTGAGCCTTTGCCAATGTGGTAAGCCCGGACAGCTACCACCCGCAGAAAACTGCCATTTTTTCAGTTTGTCCGGGCTGTCCGGGCTGTCCTAGCTAAAATCTGACCATAAAATAAAAAATAAATAAAAATACCTTCCCCCTGCACCCCCTGCCCGTGGCGTCTGGCGGGTTATGTATTTTATTTTCCATAATCCCCAGCCCTACCGGCTGACCCACCCGGACAGCCCGGACAGCCCGGACAGTTGCCAAAAAACCGCAGTTTTCTGCGGGTTCTAGCTGTCCTAGCTCCTGTCCTGACAGCCCGGACAAGCCCGGACAAGCCCGGACAGCCAGCCCGGACAGGGTGAATCAAAGGGCGGTTTGAGCATGGATAACAGCGCCTAGCCAGCCAAAACGGCCACAGAAGCCCGTACAGCGTCAAACAGCCTGCAAACGACCAATCACACAGGCAGGCCGAAAAGGTGCCCTGTAACCCCCGTTTATGAGCCTTCCTCATTCCGCTGGTGTAGGGTTATGCACATATCCCCGGCTGGCCTGACCCTTTATAGGTCAGGCAGGCCAGCGGGGGGTATGTGTGTAACCCGTCCCGCTTACGCTCCATTGCCACACGCGCAAAAAGTGACACTTGCAAGAGGAATCCCGGCCCGAGGGGGCAAGGATTGCCACCCCCAGAAAGTTTTTTACACGCGGAAAACCGGGGAAAACTGCCATTTTTCGGTCATTTCTGCAAAAGTGTAAATCTTGGTATGCAGAAACACAGAAATAATTTTCACGTTTTTCGTGATTTTTAAATTACAATAAAGATACTTTTACAGGAAAGTAAAAGCACCATCACAGGAGTATTTGACATGCTAACAGAACAAGCAAGAAGGGAAGAAGCCCTTAAATCAGAAATAACAAATCTAAGACTTTGTTATAATAGCTTACAAGAAGATAACGACAACCTTAAACGTCAGAATGATTACTTATCGCGTGAGTGTGAAATTCTGAAAATAAAGAATGAATCCTTGCAAGTTCTCAACCGTAAATATCGCCAAGAAAACGATACAATCACAGAGTTATTTTATAGAAATTGCGACGAGACAGAGATTTTAGAACATGCCTTACGCCTGCACGATCACTAAAAAGAAAGCCCCCAAAAATGGGGGCTTTTCTCTGTTCAAGCCACCAGCTCCGCCACCTGTTCCGGTAGCGACCTGATAACCCGCACATAAGCAATCGCGTAATCTGGTGGCATAACCCGCGCCTGTTCCCACTCCTGCAACGTCCGCACGGGCACCCTAAAGCGCCTTGCAAAGTCTTCCTGTGTCAGTCCCAGCCGTGTGCGTGTAGTCCTCACCAGTCGGGCTTTATGCCCTCTTTCCAGCCCTTCTGCGCTCACGTCCCTGTCTTCTGGGTCGCTGGGGTCAGCTTTCATGACTATCATATTCTTTTTGTTCTGCATTGTTTGACCTCCTTACGCTTATGAATCTGGGGTGTTGTGGATACTCCCCACGCCACACAAAAACGGCAGTAAATAGCCGGTTTTCAACCATTCCCACGACTTTAAACCGCTCTTCTTTGTCCTGCTCTCTAACGCTCGCAATAAAAATATGGTCTTCATCTTCAAAGATTTTTAGACCAAAATTAAGAGGCAGTCCGTGTTTTTGGCGGTTTATCTGGTCTTTCCGCTCGTCAAACTCACATTCCATACTCATTCTTATACGTGATTCACGTAGTTCGATCAAAGAAAAAGTGACACTAACCCCTGAAAAGTGACACTTCCCAGTTCAAACCGCAAAACTGACAAAACTTTTTCACACCTGAAAAACCGCAGAAAGCTGCCATTTTTCGGGCGTTTCTGCAAAAGTGTAAATCTTGGTATGCAGATTTCTGTAAATATTTTTCACGTTTTTCGTGATTCTTTACTATAATAAAAATAAGAAGACAGACAGCAAAACAAAGTCTTCCACCTTTAACAATCAAGTAAAGGTTTTGCCATTGGAGTAAAGACTATGGAACAGACAACCGAAACATTCTCAAATATTTTTAATACCGCCACTCTTTGCCGTGCCAGAGGCCAGTTTAACCAGCTTGCAAATAATCGTGAAATCATCGAGTTTTTTGCCCCTGTCCTGCCCGGTGAATTTAGCAATTTCAAATCCGCAGGGCACGGAAAAGGCTGTAATCATGATCTTTATGGCTTTGATGTTGAGCGTAAAATGGCTGTAATTCAGGTCAGATTTTCACGCCGGGGATACGGTAAGAGCTATCTGTCAGTAAATAAAGATTATTACCTTTGCGTCCTCAACAATGACGGCACAATGTCCTCTTTTATGGTGCCGGGTTTGAAGGTTCGCGGGGCTGCTCGCTCTACCAAAGATAACAGCCCGGAAGCGGTCGTGACCGCTGCGCTGGCCGGTCTTTTCAGCCTGACACCCGCCAAAATTCGCGCCGGACATTATCTTAATGGTCGTTTCTTTTTTAAAACAAAGAACCCCGTTAAAGCTGAAAATATGGCGGAATACCGCCCGGAAGTGGCTAAAGAAATCGGTGGTTTTCTTTTTAAAACACACGGTTGTCATGTTTTTAATGATAACGCTTTGCCAATCGTCAGATGTTCAAGCATTATCATTCCCACTAACGACAACGCTATAAATGATAACTTTGTTATTGATACGCCATATATAAATGGTTTGCGTCTGTCCGGCCTCTATTCTGTCAAACAGGCGGTTGAGGCCAACGACTAACCACTAAAAAACCCCCGGTTTTCCGGGGGGTTTTCTTTGGCCCATCATGTAAAAAGTAACTTGCTGATTATCTGCCTCGCCTCTTCCAATCTTTTAACCGTTTTTTCCGCCTCCATATAATCACGCCTCAAACTGTCCTCCAGCGTCCGCAGGGTTGTGCGTGAGAGGTGCTTACCGCTCTTTATGCTATCAGATACCGCGCGTGACAGTCCCGCCCTTCTAGCGGTCTGTGAGAGGCTAGAAGGGGCGCTTCTCACCCCGTCCAGAACCTCACCAAGATTTATAATGTCCCGATTCATGTTATTTCCCCCATTTTCCGGTGATGATTTCGACAGCGGACGGGCTATAAGTCAGCCTTTTAAAAAGGGAATCTGTATTTCTGTATATGCAGACACACTTTTTAACCAAATAAAAGATAATGAAAGCATAGCAGGGACTATAAACAAGAAACTGCATCGAGCTTTTAAAGCCCGATATTTCGCTATATTTCATTGCTAAAAGCCACAAAAACATAAGTATTAGAACTGTTGCACCACGCATATATAACATGATTAAATCCCCTTCTTTACAGAAAAGACACCGTTTTTAAGCCAAGCGTTAAAGCTTGTCTTATGTCCGTTGTAATAATTAAAGTTTACAATAGAATAGATGCCAGCAAAAAGAATAATGGGAACGCTGGTTACTGCATCACCAATAAAACGAGCCACTAAATCAGCAGTAGAATGGTCAAACCGGAAACTTAAAAAGCCTTGAATTATCCAGAAACCAAGTAAAAACGTAATAATCCACTCAAACATGAAATATGTCTGTTTAAGCTTTTTATTGCGTTCTCTGTCAGTCAAATTCAGGTCTTCAATCCTTACAAAACCGGCCTGATCTTCATTGATTTCGCTTAAAACATTATCAGGAATACCGCGCCAAATGTTTGCGTGAAATTCTGCTTCTCCTTTAAAGGTATTAACAACAGCGTCCGCGCCTGTTGCTTTCATTATTACACCTTTCTTTGTAATATTCATGCTGTCTGCTCCGTATATGCTCAGACTTTATTGTCTGATTACTATATTATAATGTAAAATATGCAACAATGTGCATTTTTTATACTTTTACAGCAATAAAAAAGGGCGGTTTACGAGAAACCGCCCTAATTTCGGGAACATTTTAAAAGGAGCAAAGCGAAGCAAAATGTTGTAACTAACCAAGCCACAATATAAATATACTCCATACTGTCATAAAATGCAAGTGAAATGTCCAAAATACAAGACTTTTCCTTGTTGTATTGCGCTTGTGGTAATTGAATACTTGTCCAGAAATAGAATGTTTTTGTCGGGTAATACAGAAAACGTTATGACAAGGTATTACACCGTATAACAAGGTATGACACGGTAAGTTTTTCACGAAAAACGTGAAAAAGTTACCGTATGACGCGGTAAAGTGGTGTATAATACACTTATAAGGTGGCAATTCCGCCACCTAAAAATGCACATATACGCATTACATACAGGGGAGTATTTGCTATGTCTGATTTTTGGAACGATAAAGAGTTGATGGACACGTTATCTGCCTTGCCTGTTTATCGGGGTAAAGCAACAGATGCCTTCAAAGAGGCCAACCTTGCGACCAGCACCGCCCGCCATTTCGCCCATTGCCAAGACCGCAAATTGAACCGCAAGACGCTGGATAAACTCGCCAGATTTGCCCGCAAACGGGCCGAGGAACTGCGCGAAAGTATCCATATTCTGCGGGAAATTGCGGACACACTGGAAGATCGCGTGAAGGCTCAGGAATGGAGAGACGCGGCTTGACTTAGCGCCTTATTTCTGTAAATCTGTTTACCAAGATACCCAGATTTAAGGCTGATAAGATGCAAGTTTTTGGTGTGTTAAGCGGGAAAGGTGGCGCGGGAAAATCGACATTTGCGCTTAACCTTGCCCGCTTTTTGTCTCTTCAAAAGAAGAACAATAAAACCGTTCTGATCGACTGCGACCCGCAGGGAACCGCCAGTTTTTGGGCAGAAACGCGCCCCACAGCGCCGGGTTTTGACGTAGCAAAATACACCACGCCGAATCTTCATGAACATATTGCGGACATGGCAAACGGTTATGATAATGTGGTTATTGACGGCCCGCCCCGCGATACGGCTTTGTTCCGCTCTGCGACTTTGGCGTGTGATAAAATTCTAATTCCTCTTGTAACGTCTGCCCCGGATTTATGGTCAACATTGGACTTTCTGGAAATTGTCAAAAACGCCGGAAAACTGCCAGTTTGCCGGGTTGTTTTGAACAGAGTCCGCCCCCGCACAACACTGGCAAAAGAGTTTCCAGAGCTTGCAAAAGAAACGCTTAACATACCGTTTTTAAAGCATTTTGCGGGCGACAGGGTGGCATATGCGGAGTCCATTTCCACGGGCCGAACCCTTTTTGATGCACCCGTAAACAAAGCCTGTTTTGAGGAAATGACCGGCATATTCAAGGAATTTCTGAAATGAGCGTTAAACCAAAACTTGCCATTTTGCGTAAGGGTGACGCTGCGCCAGCTCCCACCCCCGCGCCAGAAGCGCAGAAAACTGCGGATTTTGTGCAAGAGGCGGACGAACAGAAAACGGGTGGTGTTAAGCGCGTTACTCTTGACGTGTCAGCATACGCGCATAAAATCCCTGAAAAGTTATTGTGCAGATAACGAGATTTCCATAAACGACCTGTTGCGCGACATGATTGATAAGCGTTTTAATATAAAATCAGCTCCGCCACATGCTTATGTGCCACCCCGCAAGCCCAAACTGTCAGACAAAGAAAACCCCCAAAAATAGGGGGTTTTCCGGGCGCTGTGGTAGGGTCTGGCGTTAATAGACGGGTTCCGGGCCTCTGCTCTGTTCCACCTCTTCAAATTCGCTTAAATCGACCTCTTCCGGCCTGTTGCTTTCCAGCTCCACAGGCTCAGGGCTGGCCGGTTCTGGTGCTTCCAGTTTAACCGCTGGGGCACGTTCTGGCTCTGGGTCTTTCAAACCGGGATCATGCAGAACAGGAATAAACCCCCGGTTTTCCGCGATTTCTCGCATGGTCTCAAGAGCAACCGGCACCCCCTTTACCCTTAGTGCAAGGGATACTTGGGGGCATGAATGATACGGCTGACATATATCTTTTAAGTCTTCCATCGCGCCCGTTGTCTCGCCAATACGCGCATAAAATCTATCACGTTTTTGCAAAGATACTGAATTTTTAAAGCCTTTTGACGCTTTATATTCTGTCCATCTCTTACGTTCTGATTCAAGCTGACTCTTAACCTGTCCCAGCCTTTTGCGTTCGGAAAAGTCAAAAAAGCCCAGTTTTCCGCGCTCTTCGTCAAGTTCCGCCTGCTGTTCTTCCAGCGATTCAAAAGCAGAATTTAGGGAGATTTCGGCTGATGTAGGAGCATTTTTAAGCTCTTTTTCGATCTGCGCCGGGGTCTTGTTGACACCATAAAACCGGGCAAAATACGCCTTATTTTCGCGCTCCGGCCTTTGATAATCAGCTATGTTGCAGTTTTGAGAGAAATACAGGTAAGCCGCTTGTATGCCCTGCTCCTGCGCCAATTTCTGAATCTTCATGCTTTCGGCAGTAACGCGAATATCCCGCGAACATTGCGCTTTTGCCCCAAAAAGGGCGATTTCCTCAACTGTGTCGAGACGGTCGAGTGTGCGCGTGACCATTTCACATTCATCATTTGACAGCATGGCAAACGCTTGCGCGTTAAGCTTGTTAAACGTGCTTAAAAAGGTCTGGCGGAAATTCTCTGCATCGGCCTGAATGTCGAGAGAAGGGCGATTTTCCGCCAGTTTTTGGAGCTTTTGAAAGGGTGTTAGGTCGGCGGAAACTGAACCGCCCATATCGCCAGCGCTGCGAACGTGAGAGCTGCTGTCACCGCTACGCGCCACAGAGCTGCCCAGCCGTCCCATGGGAAGGCTCCCCGCACCCGGCGGGCGAACAGAAGCATTGTCATGCGCTTTAACAGCGCTAATACCACTATCGCTACTCCTGCCGTCCAGATCGCTGCGTTTCCGCTTATCTTCATTGCTTCTCTGTTGTTCATTGCCCTTCTCCTTTGTCTGTAATTCCTCTCTCTTATAGGCTACTTTTTGCATATAGTCAAGCATATTTTCAGGTGAATAATTGTGTTTTATTTGAAGTCCTCTTGCTTCCATTTCGGAAGCAACGGCGCTTTTAAAGTCTTCACTTCCGCTTAACTTAACATATTGCCAGCCATACCGCTCTATACTGTCAACCAGATCGCTGATTGCTTCCTGTGACGGCTTCCCTTCAAGAGCCAGTCCTTTGCCATAGTCGTAAAGCTTGGCACCGGAATCATACGTGAGCAACCACATTTCATCCGATATTTTACGCGCCTTGCGCTTTTTAGCCTCGTCGTCTGTCCATTCCCGAAGCAAAATTTCGGCAAGATCAGGGTCAGATATTGCCCTATTTATAGGTAAATCATCAGTATTCATGTCACATACTCCTTTTATTGACATGACTTATTATAGCATAAAAAATGCAATGTTCCGCTTTTTAGTGAACAAAAGTAAATAAATGATGTTATAATGTAAGTATTCCGGGCACACGGTAACTTCCCTGCATCTCTAACATAAGGAAAAAGTATGCAGTTTTAGGAGTAATTTACATGACTATTGCAACAGATTTAGCTCAAGGGGTCGGAAATGACGACATAGGCAAGCATCTGCTTTCCGTCATTTTCCCGGCGCTTACGGGTGGAACAGACAGCATACCCGCGACCGCGCTAGGTAATACCGTATTTATATTAAATACATGTCTTGCATTTCTTGCGTCTGGCCTTTTGTCATATGTTTTCCTGAAAATGATTGTGAACGCCGGGAAACATGGAAATCTGACAAAAGGAACGGACTCCCTCTGGGGTAGTATTCGCGTTTTTATCGGCATTTCTGCACTTGCCCCGGCAATAAAAGGCTATTCAGTCGCAAGCTTTTTGATTGTCAATATTTCGCTTTTGGGTATGAATATTGCGAATAAGATGTGGGCTGAATACGCGCAAACAGTATCAACGCCTTCCGTTCTGTCACCGACACTTCCAGACACTAACAAGCTTGCGATGGCGATTGCGGAAGCAGAAGCCTGTAACGCTTATGTGTCAATGTCAGAAGGTTCGAGCGCACTTCTGGCGCACCAGCAGGTGCCGGATTTGGGGCCTAAAGGGTGGACAAATGCCGGTATTTTGGCAAATTCGACAACATACGCGGGCGATATTTATAATTTGGTAAGTAATGCTGTCACAGGTGGCAATTATAACACAAATAAATCATCACAACGCGCAGTTGAGAATTTGGAATATGGAGAATGTGGCCGTATTCAAGGCACTTTTGCTGTTGGTTCTGGTGATTCATCTGCGTTTGATACAAAAAGAATGAGCGATATTAACGCTTTTGCTCAAAAACTTCGCCCTGCGATGTTACAGCTCGCGCAATATGCGTATGGTGGTGTTGATAGTGCAGACCAGCTCACAGACGCAACGGGTCAGCTTGTCGCAACAATAGAGCAATCAAAGCAGGAGCTAGACAAAGCACTTGTTAAAGACGCAGAGTCTTATGTTGATGCAATAAACGCAAACAATGGAACGTCAAAAACAGAGTTTAATGACAGCGTTAATAAATACGGATTCATGACTGTTGTTCCATATTTTTACAATATTGAGTCCATGCAAACACTTGTTAGCTCTTTTGCGTCAACAATACCTTCATATTCGTCTGATGCACACGACAAAATGCTTTCTATGCTTAGACAGGATTTTGTGACAAAGCATAAAAACCTTGTAGATGCTTTTAGTTCTGCAATTTCAGAAGCAGAAAAGGCTATAGCAGGGCAGGAAGGCTTTGAAAGTGACGCTTTGGCAAGTATTCGTCAGGCATCTACCGCAGAACTGAATGAAGACGACAGCAACGACAATGTTGCATCTCTTTATAACAAAGTGTCGTTTAAACTTTTCAGCCTGATTGAGCAGCATATTACTAATGTAAAACCGGAAATTGGCACAGAATTGGGGCAGATTTCTTACATTGGCAATGAGATTGTGAACGCTACAAGCGCAATCATTGGCGCGGGCACTGTTGCCCAGCTACACCCGGCGGGTAAAGCTGTGGCTATGGTAGCAGCGAAAGCAGCTAACCACCCGCTCGGAATCATGTTTTTACTCCCATTCGCGGCGCTTTTTGCAAGTGGTGTAATGCTTGCTTATGTCCTGCCCATGCTTCCATCTCTCGCGCTGTTCTTTTTGTGTGTGAATTACATTTTTAAAGTCATACATATGACGCTGGTTGCGCCGTTTTGGATGATTACGCACATAAACTTTGAAGAAAGAGGCGGTTTTGCAGGCAATACGGAAGGAACAGGTTATAAAGTTTTAGCAACAATGTTGTTTGAACCGGCCTGCATTATTTTGGGCGCTATTGCTTCCATTTTTGTTCTCGACATTTATATTCGCGCCTTTGAAATGCTCATTATGCCAATGTTTAGAAGCTCAGGAATGGGCGCAGGTTTTGGCGTGATTGCAGTTTTTGTGAGCCTTGGAATCATCGCTTATGTCCATTTTCAGGGCGTTAAGCTTTGCATCAAAACGCCGGGAAAGCTGGTTGAGTTTATGGAAAAGCTGGCTGGTTGGAGCGGATTCAACGACAATAACGCAGCACATGAAGAAGCTGGGGCAGTCATGGGCGTGGTGTCTTCTGGTGCTGGTCGCTTCGGCAACCCCGGCCACAGCCTGCGCCCCGGCGCTGGTGCAGGCGACAAAGGGGGCAACACTGTTACCCCCGGTGGCAATGGTGGGCCGGGAACCGTTGCACCTGGCGCAAGCGGGCAGGGCAACGTAACCCCCGGCCAGTCCGCACCGGCTGGTGCTGGTGGGCCGGGACATGGGCAGGCTGGGCGCTTTGCTCACTTGCGTATGTCTAACCCAGCGCCACAGCGCAGGGGTGGAGCTGGCAACACAGGCGCAGGGCAGGGCAATGGGCACATTAACAGCCCGTCCCATCAGTCAGGACAGGAAGAGGCACCCGCCCCGCTGTGGCCGTCTCACCTGCGCCCGGAGCGCACCAACGACAATAATGAAGAAGGGGAAGGGGTATGAACGCCCCGGCCCATTTCTTTGGGTTGCTGTCCGCCATTGCGGACGGCATAACCCGCCCCGGCCCTGCATTTTATGCCAGAATTTGCGGGATTTCCTCACGTCACATTCTCAACATTCTGTCAGGCAAAGCACATCTGACAGACAGCGTAAGGCGTAAAGCGCGGGAAAATCTGGCAGAACATATAAAAAACTGTGAAGCCGTTTTGTCCCAGCTCTAACCGCTAAAACCCCCGGTTTTCTGGGGGTTTTCCTTTGAACATAAAGAAACCCGCCAACCTTAAAAGGTTAGCGGGTTCTCTCACAGAGTAAATCGACTAAAGCAAACATACACTATACAGACAGCAAGATTATTATACACACTTTTTTCTGCAAATCAAGAAAAAATGGTATATGGAAACCAAGAAATACAGAAATTTAGGCGTTAGAAAGTAGCATTATTCTGCCTTTAAGCCTCAAACCGCTTATTACGTTTGACAGCTCATATTGCCTTGCTTGCGAAAAATCCTTGTATGTATCAACAATAAACGACTTTTCGCTTTTATTCAGTGCATGGGCAATAAAGACATGACCGGCGCGGGCAAGACGTGCTGTTTCCGCCGTTACAGGGTCATTTTGTGTGCGTTTATAAAGCGCAGTTTGAATGTCTGGCAGGAAATACGGATTTCCTGTCAATTCACGGCTGATTTGTCTTAACTCTTTAATATCCATGATTATTTCCTCCTTTCATGGGTGGTGATGATGCGCTTAAAACGGCACATCATCAGCGTTGTTTCCGTGCCACTCTCCGCCCGGTGGCACATCGGAAGCAGAAACAGGGGCAGAAACCGGGGGTTTAATTCCCCATTCTTCAACGTCCCACACCTTCGCACCTGCTGGCAGACAGTTTTTAACAAATTCCTCACGCGCAAGCGGTAGTCCTGCCATTATATAGCAATGCCTGCGACCTTGACCAAGTAATTCTGTATCAGGTTCAAGAACCTGTGCTTTACTGTTGCTGTTCAATACAGCATTTCCCATAATTTTAACAAATGTCTTGCCAAATTCGTTCTTTTCAACACGCTTTGTATTGCCAGCGTCTTTTTTATACTCCAAAAACGCTTGATATATAACATCTTTGAAGACAATTCCGCCTTCATTATTCCATTGCTGGGCATCTGAAAGTGTATGTTTAAGCAATGAACGCTGACGAAAAACACCATCTGTAAGAACAGACATGATAAAAGCATGTTCGATTGGTAGAGTTGAAATAGTATCTTCCACTTGTGCCGTATTTTGCGGGACTTTTGAGATAAGTTCTTTATTTATCTCATAGTTCAAAATATAGCGATAAAATGCGCGAACAGCCACAGGAATCAGGTCTGGTTTGTCAGCCGGGGGCATGATTTCTGCCATTAACGGGGCGAAATACTCAGCACTTCCGGGCTTGTTTTGTGCATACTGATTATTAACGCGAAACACAACAAAACGGCGGTTTGACGCTTCAATGTTAATAACTGTTTCAGACTGGCTGAAAAACTGGAATCGCATACGATTATCGAGCTGAATCGCTGCTTTTCCTTTCAGGTTTAGGCTTAAAACTGACCCCCCGATCATACCTTTAAATCTGTTTGCAGCTTTTAAATCACCGTGCCAAAGCGCCTCTTCCGCCACACAAAGCAATTTTGCAACGAGCTGATCTTGAAAATCGCCGGTAAAAGTGTTCGGGTCAGAAGAAGAAAGGTAGTGATTTTTGCCGATGATTTTTGCCAGCACGTAATCGGCAAATAATGTTTTACCTGTTCCCTGCTCAGAATGAAATATAAGAGCCTTATCTGTTATTTCATCAGGTTTTTGGAACATGTGAGCAAGCCACGACAGGTAATAATCCGCCATTATCGGGTCATTATTACATAAGACTTCGCGGATATGGCGCAATGTATATTTGCATTTATCTTCGTAATCGTCACCATCGTATGGCTTGCAACCCCAGCCCGTCCATAGATTGAAATTGACATCATCGGGCTTGCGCTCGACGCCGGGGTGAAAGGCTAAACCGTCATAAATAGTAAGATTTGGGGCGGAACGAATGAGGCTTGCACGTGTGCATTTCTGCCAGCGCGTAACCTCAAAAGTTACGGGGTCAATGACGGCGGGCATGTCATGCACGCTCTCATTCATCGACTCTTCAAACGCGGTAATGCTGTAAAGAGGAACGTCTGACCCCCGGCTTGCGGAATCAAAGCTGGAATTACGCGCAGATTTCCAGTATTTCACGTCACCATTGTTTTCCAGTCGGAAAATGCGGTGTCTGAATTCGGCATATTCCTGCGCTTTTCTCGTCTCTTTCAGGGCGATTTCGCACAGGTCGCCCAGATCGCGCCCGCTCATTCTCAGCTCATGAATCTGGGCTGTGAGACGATCACGAAACGGCTTATCTTCATCTGGAATCGCGTCTAAAACAGCCTGAATCCGCTCTATTTTCTCTTCCGTGGAAAGAGCGTCTGGATTATCAGCAGGCGCTTTGCGCGGGCGTCCACGTCCTCGCTTGCGCTGCTCCTGTTCTTGTCCGTCCTGTCCATTGGCGAACGCTTCCGGCTCAGGTGGTAAGCCACCTGTTGCCCTGCGCCTGCGCCTCTGGCTGGCTGTCAGAGGGACAACATTTCCTGTGTTTTGTGTGTCTGTGTCTGTGTTTGCTTGCTGTGACATGTCTTCACCCCTTCGGGTTTGAGATCACGGCCCCGCCGACTGGAAGACATAGAAGCGTTACGCTCGGCAATCACATCATCAAGATTGACGATGTGAACATTTGCAAAAGGGGCTTTTTCCGCAGGAATCCGCCCTCTTTGCACCCATTGCCGGACAGTTTTCACATTTACGCCGGATTCTTTGGCTGCTTGCGCTGTTGTCATTTTTGCTAAATTCGACATTTGCAACCCCCCAAAAAACTGGTATAACGTGACTATAGAACAAGACGCTTCGCGTGTCCTCCAAAGCCTCGACTGGTTCCCGCCGGTCGGGGCTTTTTCATTTCTGAACCGCTTAAAATTATTGTAGTCGGGGAATGACAAAAATTCCAGCGGTTTTATGCAAGCGACACAGAATTTTGCACAGGGCAAAGAAAAACCCCGGAAAACCGGGGTTTCTCATGATCGCCGTTTTTCAGATTATGAAGGTTCCGGCCCGCGATTTTTGGGCTGGTTGCTTCTGGTGGCATTTTCCAGCTCTTCGCGCAGGCGGGCAATCTCGGCTTTAAGCTCTGTGTTTTCGGTAACAACGGGCGTAAGCTGCTCACGTGTGATAAGGGAACCTTCCGCTTTGCCCTTTTGGAAAGCATCGTCCCTTTCCGTTGTCAGGGTTTTTGTTGTTTTTTCAAGGACTTCTGCCTTACCCTCGGCTTTAAGAGCACGTTCCTTAAACGCTTCAAGGCTTTCCGTGATGCGCTTGTTAGATTCTGCGAGTTCCGTTATTTTATCGACAACTTGCTTAATCTGACTGTCTTTTTCAGAAATAAGCTTATCTTTGCTGTTCAGCTCTTCGCGCATTTTAGTAAGCTCAGAAGCGCGGTCTTCCGCCAATTTCTCGGCATTTGCGCGGGCTTCCTGCTCACTTTTAAGCGTTGCGCTTGCGCTGTTAAGCTTGCCGGTTAGCTCGTTAATTTCGCTTTCTCGCTCTTCCAGCGTTTCAAGACGATCTTTAGCCAGTTGTTCGGCGCTTTTACGGGCCTGCTGTTCGGTTGTAAGGTCGTCTTTAACGCTTTCCAGATAGCTTTTTGTGCTGGTCAGTTCGCTTGTCATGCGACCGATAATCGAAGCCTGACCTTTATTTTCCTGCTCAAGAGTGACATTCGCTTGCACAAGTTCGCCGTTCTTCTCTTTCAGATCGTCAAACAGCTTTGTTATATCTGCAAGTTTTTCAGATGTTGAAGAAAGCTCTTTAGACGTTTTTGAAAGTTCCGCTGTTGTATCTTCAAGTTTTGCTTCTGCGCTATTGGCGCGGGCTTCTTCCGCTGTTTTGGACAGAATAAGAGAACCTATCTCCTTTTCCTGTCCTGTCACCTTTTCCGCCAGCTCTTTAGCCTGATTTTCCGCGATTTCCCGCGCTTTTTCGGCTTCCTCTTTGGCCCTGACAGCTTCGAGCGAATGGGTCAGACTGGCGAGACGTTCAGCAGCTTTTGCCTTTTCTGCTTCATATTCTTGATCGCGTTTTGACTGCTCACGCGCCACACGGTCAATTTCTCGCGCAATAAGGGCTTGATCGACGGAGCGAGGAACAGCAACAGTTTTACCCGTTTCTTCGTCAACTTTAACAGGTTCAGGAATAATACCGCCCGCTTCCGCAACCTGTTCTTTTAACGACTCGTTTTGTTCCAGTGTTTCAAGCGTGTCGCGTCCGTCAAAAGTAAACTTTACTTTTGCATCAAGACCGAGTTCTTTAAACTTGTGATTAAGGTATGGCATGAGAAGGGAATTTGTTATTCCGTCCCTGTCCATGCGCCAGCTTGCAGACATTTCGTTTTTGTTAGTGTCAACGGCAAAGCGGGACACCCAAGCGTGAATGTGCATATTGCCCGAATTGTCGTGAATGGGGCTGATAACAGCCGTTCGCTTGCCTTCTGGTGCAAAGAATTTTGCTCCGCCTTCGGCTTCCAGCTTGGCTTTTTGCTCGTTGAACCGGCCTGAAATGTCATTCTCGCGCATGAGCTGGGCCGGTGATTTGGAAAGCGCGGTGTCAAGAATTGAGACAACAGATTGCTTTTCTTCTGCTGTTAAAACCTGCCATTCTCTTGCTGTAAAAGTGAAAACAAGGTGATCTGCGGTTTCTTTGTCGGGGTCGTTCAAAGACGCAACACGCAATTTCTGGTCAGGTGCAAAGTCGTCTTTCAGCACCTGCGGATTCATCAGATCAACAACGGAAGCCCGGATTTCTGCGGGGTCGCTGGTTATGTTGTCGTTCTCGTCCAGCCCGATTTCTGAAATATCGAAATCGCCATTTACGCCAATAACTCGACCGTCAGGGAGCTGAACAGTTTTCATGTCAAGCCACGCTTCTGCGGGCACGTCTTCGGCATCGGGCCAGACCTGAAATTCATCTTCTGCAATGATTTCACGGCCTCTTTTGGCGCTGTCGGTCTTTAAAAACTTGCCGAAATCGTTAAGGCTCCGGCCAATTCTGCTTTTGCCCTGTGGGTCTAATCCGCCCACCTGTATAACTTTACCCATAACAATGTCCTCCAAAGAAAAAGGGTTACACGGGGTGGGGTTCTTCCCTGCTCCCATCCCGTAAAAGTATTCTATCCCGTCCCGTGGGATTAAGCAAGTAAAAGTAAGTATCTATATTTACAGATTTACAGATTTACAGATTTACGGATTAAAAAGGAATCTGCTTATCTATTTTTCCGGGCAGGGGGTGCCCAAAATCATCAAAAACAGGCGGTTTATTCAGCGTTTCCACCAGCTCGGCCCGTTCCTCATACTTCCCCAAAAGTTTAGCTTCCAGCGCCTTTTTAGCCTCGTCAGTCATGGGCTTTTGGATATGGTGGCACTCTGGCTCATAAACTTCTGGAGGTGGCCGGAAACCGGGGCGGTATTTGTGGCGCTGTTGGTCTCTCAAAAGCTTGCTGTGTTGTGTCTGTATGTCTCTCATAATCTGCACTCCTTCTCTCTCTCTCAGCTCTCAGCAAGCTTTTTAAGGCTGTCTCGCATAGCTCTGCTGGCTGACAGCAAGGCTTTCTTGCGCTCTTCCAGCGCGGTGCGTTCCTGCGCCACCTGCGCCAGCTCCTTACGTGCTTGGCAAAGGGCACTGTCTAGCTCGTCGCGTGCTGACATTTGCGCCTGAATCTCGGCTTTAAGTGTGCGGTTCTCAGATTCCAGTATTGCACAAAGCATTTCTGATATTCGGAGCGATGCGCGCAAGTTTTCGGACTCGTTTTTTATAATATCTTTCTGCATTTTCAGCCTCCAAAAAGGTAAATAGGAAATAAATATGGAAATGGAGAAAGCAGGTCATGCGTTATTGCGATGGTCAAAAGACTAAATATTGCAATAATGCCTGTTCTCATCTGACTTTTTGACAGTTCATTATCGTCGTTCATGACAAATACTCCTGTGATGGTGCTTTTACTTTCCTGTAAAAGTATCTTTATTGTAATTTAAAAATCACGAAAAACGTGAAAATTATTTCTGTGTTTCTGCATACCAAGATTTACACTTTTGCAGAAATGACCGAAAAATGGCAGTTTTCCCCGGTTTTCCGCGTGTAAAAAACTTTCTGGGGGGTGGCAATCCTTGCCCCCTCGGGCCGGGATTCCTCTTGCAAGTGTCACTTTTTGCGCGTGTGGCAATGGAGCGTAAGCGGGACGGGTTACACACATACCCCCCGCTGGCCTGCCTGACCTATAAAGGGTCAGGCCAGCCGGGGATATGTGCATAACCCTACACCAGCGGAATGAGGAAGGCTCATAAACGGGGGTTACAGGGCACCTTTTCGGCCTGCCTGTGTGATTGGTCGTTTGCAGGCTGTTTGACGCTGTACGGGCTTCTGTGGCCGTTTTGGCTGGCTAGGCGCTGTTATCCATGCTCAAACCGCCCTTTGATTCACCCTGTCCGGGCTGGCTGTCCGGGCTTGTCCGGGCTTGTCCGGGCTGTCAGGACAGGAGCTAGGACAGCTAGAACCCGCAGAAAACTGCGGTTTTTTGGCAACTGTCCGGGCTGTCCGGGCTGTCCGGGTGGGTCAGCCGGTAGGGCTGGGGATTATGGAAAATAAAATACATAACCCGCCAGACGCCACGGGCAGGGGGTGCAGGGGGAAGGTATTTTTATTTATTTTTTATTTTATGGTCAGATTTTAGCTAGGACAGCCCGGACAGCCCGGACAAACTGAAAAAATGGCAGTTTTCTGCGGGTGGTAGCTGTCCGGGCTTACCACATTGGCAAAGGCTCAGCCCGGACAGCCCGGACAGGCAGGCCCATGCGCCTTTTGCATGGCGATGTGGCAAGCCATGTTCACGGGGGAGGCTTGGCGGGGGCTGTCCCGTCAAACCCATTCGCACGCTCACGGGACGGCGGTTCCACCTTGGCACCCCGCCAGCTGACTGCAACACAGCTCGTCAGCGAAAGCGCGCGACCAATCACACAGGCACGAAAAGCCCGAAAAGTGCCTGTTCCCGTTGCCTCGGCCTTCTGTTCACTTTGATGTGGATGCACTGTCCCGGCCTGTTCCTTTATAGGTCGGGCAGGCTCGGCGAAGAGGAGTGTGTGTAACCGTCCACTTTTTACGCTCATTACTACACGCTTGCGCTGCAGGGATCGAGGGGGAGCGGGATTGCCACTGAAAGTTTTTACTGAGGGCATGCAAAAGGGATGCCAAATCTTGATGAGCTACGAAATATTTTCACGTTTTCAATGATTTTAAATTACAATAAAGATACTTTTTACAGGGGAGTAAAAGCACATCACAGAATATTTGACGTGAGGAGCAAAAAATCAGGTGGTTGGGCATTGACCCACCCAGTATTTAGTCTTTTGACCATCTGCAACTTCTTTGTATTCTTTCTCCATTTCCTGACCACCTTTTTGGAAAATAATAAATCATAAAACGGATCAACTTTTGTATCAGAAAATAACGTGCAACTGCTGGATCTGAGGAACACATAAAGACCGGGCACTGGCACCTTTGCCAAGCACGGGTGGCCTGCGCGCCGCGCTGGGCCTGCTGCCCGATCGGCCAGCTGAAGCGTTTTAACTTTTTAAAAGACTGAAGGATGCAATTATGGTTTCATGAACACAATAGCACAGGGACAGCGGCGCCGGCGCTCCGCACCCGGTTTCCGGCCTCCAAGCATGACCATGCCACCATAAAAAGCCCATACCCAGCTCTGACTTTGAAATATGACAGTAGTGAAAGCACTAATGCATGTTTCTGTTTGGCACCCCTTCAGACCACAATGCAAATCTGTAAATCACCTGAAATCTGTAGTAGATACTTACTTTGCTGCTTAATCACGGGTTCAAAATGGATGGGGCACCGAGGCATTCCCACCCGTGCCAGTTGTGACCATGGAACAGGGAACCATGACATTCCAGAACAGCAGAGGCTGCGGCGACTGTGTTCGGGTCTGGCCCGATAGCTCCAGCTACCCACAGAAATGGTGGCAGCTGTTCCTGACGGTCGAGTGTGGCGTAAATGTGGCGATTTCAGTATTTCAGAAATCGGCTGGTTGAGGCGACAACGCAACCCGCGAAATCGGGCCGTTGTTGATCTGATGATCCGCACAGGCTACACCTGACCAGAAATTGCGTGTTCTTGAGCGACATTTGAAATGCAATTTCACTTTACAGCAATGGCGAGAACAACGGCGAATGCGACGTGCTCCGGACCGCGCTTTCTGCCGGCCCGGCTCATGCGCGGCGTCGTGGCGAGAAGCAAAGCCAAGCTGGAAGCGAGGCAGAGCCTTCGCCAGGGCTGAAGCGAGCGTATCAGCCCCATTCACATTCATGCACATTCACGCGAATATCCCACGCCACATAACAGATGTCTGAAGCAACATGGTGGACGATGAATTCCCTTCTCATCTCTCTAGATTTAAGAACTCAGTCTTGATGCAAAAGTAAGTTGCGACGGACATTTTACTGAGCCTGAACAAACAGTCGTTCAGAGCCCCGAGGTTGCAGGGCAGGCAGTGGCTCTGAACCTGTTAAAGTTGACAGAAGAAAACAGGTAAAAAATGTGTTCCGTCAATCAAGCTATTACGCGGCAGCGATCAAAAATATGAGCAGAAAGCTACGGGCAATCTGGTCTATTGTCGCTCCGAGCTGTCGGGAGCAAAGAAGCCGAAAAGCGCGGAAAATCAGGCTGGAAAGGCTGGGGCTGAGAGGATAGGTCTGTCCCAAGCTGGCGAGTAAACTTCCGCCAACAAACTGAGGCTGAACAAAAACGTCTAAAAAGCTTTTCTTCAACATCTGGCACAGATTCTCTTTGTGATCTGAAAGGGCAGGCCGCGGCAGAGAAGCAAGGTCGAATGTTATCGATGCATGACTAGCTGAGCATTCAGCACAAAAGCTATCTGAAAACGTTAAAGACAGCACAACTCAAACAGCAGGCCCATAAGCCGAGCAACTGACCCCAAGATATCTTGGAAGCGAGGAAAAGCACGAATTAACAGTAACTATAACTGTACAAGCAAGGCAGGAAGCCACTAGCAAATGCCATTGACAGTGTGCAGCTTCTGAAACACTAAAGGCTACGCAGAAGAACAGGCTGGCTGAGATCTTGTTTCTGAAAGACAGTCGGGTAAGCTGCAAGTTGTTGACCTCGACTCCTGGCAAGCATCTGAAAAGCGAGCGTTTAAATTTGATGCTCTTTCAGTGAAGCAAAACTGACAGCGAGGACGTGCTCCAAGCAGAAAGGAAGGTTTAATCACGTGAGCTGGCTTCCACCGCCCCGTTGATACCGAAAACACAGGCAAAGCCGGTTCCACCTGCGCAGACGGGCCGCCAGCGTGGCCCAAACCGCAATTCCGGCCTTCATAATCTGAAAAACGGCGATCGCCAGTTTCCGGGGTTTCTTTGCCCAGAATTCTGTGTCCTTGCGCCGCTGGGTTTCGTTCCCGACTGTAGACACAGCGGTTCGAAAAGAAACTGACCGGCGGGCCACAGTCGGCGGGAAGGACACTGTGCCCATTACTGGTCGTTATCTGAGGGGTTGTCGGAATTGCTAAGCAGTGGCAGCTGGCAGCCTGCAAGAATCCGGCATGGCTTGAGGCTGTCCGGCTGGGGGAGGCGGATTCCAGCCCCTTTGTCTTTGATGATGTGTGTCTTCCG
The DNA here is from genome assembly GCA_018901805.1 of Zaprionus taronus. NCBI lineage: Eukaryota > Metazoa > Arthropoda > Insecta > Diptera > Drosophilidae > Zaprionus > Zaprionus taronus. The sequence continues at coordinate 19,687 of JAEIFH010000852.1, forward strand.
GTCGGCAGACGCTGTGAAGGCTGAAAGGCTATGTCAGCAAGCTATTCACACAAGCTGAAATGTTGTCCTCTCTGACAGCAAATGAAAACGAGCGCAGAACAACTGCAGTGACACCACCCCCTGACCGAAGCATTCGCCAACATTAGGGCAGCACGAAGCGGTTTGTGGTTTGCGCAAGCCTGCTGATATCCAGACCGCTCTTTCCTGGAAAATAGAGCGGATCAGGCTGTTTTATTCCCGCATTGAAAAGCGCCGTTTCGTGATCTCGGCCGTTCGGCTGGTGAGCGGGCGCGATCATGCGTCGCCCTGGCGAGCTGAGGTGCCGGATTCGGCGCCGTTTTTCCGACAGCAATGTTGACCACGAATCTGCGCGTATCCAGCGTTTCTTCCTCTGCCACCTGGCAGGTCGTGAATGAGCGTGCATGACATGCCCCTGATCATGACCCATCTTTGAGTTGCGCGGCTGCACGTGCAAGCCTCATTCGTTCGCCCCAAATCGCCTGGCCCCCATGACGGTTTGCTTCACCCTGACGTCAGCATTCCCGGTGATGTCAATTTCAATATGAACTTGAGCTCAGGTACACCTGCTCCACTACGATGGTATTTGACCAAAGACAAATGCCAAGCAGTGTAACAATGACCCGACAACTATGTTCAGTTAACCACTGTCAGTGACTATGTTCCAAGCCTGATGAATGAAAAAACTGTATATTTCGTGAGCGCGAGGAGGCAGATACTTATTTGCACCGATTACGTGTAACACGCTCGGCAAATCACTTACCTTTGACAGCCCCACCCCACCAATCATGCAAACTGATGGCGGAAGCGGTAAAGCTTTGCAGGCTGGCCCAGGTATGCGGGGTCGGTTTAAGCCTAAACCTGAAGAGGAAAGCGGCACGGTCGATAATCGTCTGTGCATTCGGTTTTCAGCCGGTCTGAACGGTTATTGGCAAATGACGATCAAACCACCGTTTCTCGCATCGGCAATGCAAAACAAGCCGGAAGCTATTGCGATCTTGAAATCTGCCCCGGCCTTCAGACCTATTCATGACGTTCGCGTTTGTATTTGAACTGTGAACTTATCTCAAAGGATCCGCAAAAGGTACGACGAGATGGTATATTCAACTCTGCCAATCGGGCATGCTCATGTCTGCACAGATGATTATTTTCGTCGGCGTTCATTGCTTAAACATACGCTTTCAGGCTGCCCAGTAATGGAGGCGGGCGGAAGTGTCTTCCAGATGTTATCGGCGTTTTTAGTATAAAAGACGCTGGCTATACAGCGTGTGCGACGAGAGTGTTCGTGGAAATCTGTTGGTAACGGCAATGGCGGTTCTTGAACCTATTTTGCTGCGGTCCAGGTCACGGGCGTACTGCAATGGCAGGACTACCGCTTGCGTGTTTGTTAAGCTGTCTGCCAACTGGTAGTGATGGTTTGTTCAGAAAGAATCAGGGGAACTCCGGTTTCACTATTCTGCTTTCCGACTTTCCGGAAATGTTTGAGCTAACGCTGATGATGTGCCGTTTCTGCATCATCACCCGTGAAAGGAATGTCATGGATGACAAGAGTAAGACAAATCGGCCGTGGTAGGGAATCGCATTCCCTGCCAGACGATCAGGCTGCGCTTTACCTCAAACGCACGCAAAATGACTACAACGGCAGGGAAGCAGTACGTCTTTGCCCGCGCCAGTCCTCTGACAACACCCATGCTGCGAATAAAAAGCGAAAGTCGTTCTCGATACATACAGAATTTTCTGTGCCAATATGAACGTCAAGCACGGCTGAAATATTGCTGCCTAAATTCTGTATTTCTTGAACCATATGCCATTTTTTCTGATTTCTGTGATGACATATCTTGCTGTCTGTATGAGTGTAATGTTTGCTTTAATTTACTCTGTGAAGAACCCCGCTAACGCTTTAAGGTTGGCGAGGGACGAAGCCGAAGGCTTCGGGTTTACCAGCGGTTGAAACGGGACAAGGCAGCTTCTGTTACCTCTGTTCTGCCGGTCCACGCTGTCGAGGCCGGTCTTTTATGACAAATGTTGAAGATGTGACGTGAATCCTGCGCTCGGCATGCGGGGCCGAGACATTCTACCGTCTGTGTGGTGCAGCTAACGAGCCTTCTTCATTATTGTCGTTAAGCAGCGGCCACAACGGGGCCGGGTGCCTCTCTGATCTGACGGGCTGTTGCCTTGCCGCCTGTGGATGCAGCTCCACCCCTGCACTGTGGCTGCAAGCTCAACCTGCATGTTTCCAGCTTTCAACCGACATGACGACTTCCGGGGTTGTTGCCCTGCCAGCCCGGCACCACCACGCCACCGGGGACATGCCACTGCACTCCGAGGCACAGGCATCCCTTGGCCGAGGTTACTGGCGACTCCCAGTAAATTTCCACCATGTTGCTAACTCATGTGCTGCGTTATGGGGAAGCAACA
>JAEIFH010000856.1:0-16402 GCA_018901805.1 Zaprionus taronus
TGTCGATGTTGACGACTGGGTGTACAGGACGCGACTGAGTTTTATAGAAGCTCACTTTAGAAAACCAGTAAGAAAAGCAACAGTCGCGCAGCACGCGACAGTGGGATACCCTTCGACCTATGTATGTAGGTCTGTTCCTATGTACACATATACATATGAACATGCTTTGAAATTAATCTCGACAGATGGCGCTCGCGCTTTGCGCTCGCCCGCCTCCCTTGTTAGCTGACAGAAGCTCTTGGTTTTATGTTCATACTTTCTTAAATAACTTCTGTGTTTATTGTCCGATCGGATTGTAATTCGGAGACTACGTAGATATTTCATTCAGCTTAGTATACGTTAAAGTCAGAAAGTTGTATCTTTTATACAGCGCTTACAAATTGAGTTCAAAAATTAATTTATTGATTTGCGGGGGCGGTGGGCGTGGCACTTAACATTTGAAATAAACTTGATCTGCGCCGAGTACATAGAAACCTTCATTCCAAATTTGGTGTCTCTAGCATTTATAATAGCTGAGATCTGTGTGTTCATCTGGTCAGACGGACATCCGGACATCCGGACAGACAGACAGACATGGCTCAATCGACTCGGCTAGTGATCCTGAGCAAGAATATATATACTTTGTGGGGTCTGCCACGCCTCCTTCTGCCTGTTACATACATTTGCATTTTGCACAAAGTTAGTATACCCTTTTTGACCATTTTCAATGGTCGAAGGGTATAATAATTGTTCTCGCTTGGCAGGATCAGTGGAATATTCGCTCGTAGAGAAAATGTTTTTCGAAGGATGCACAGGGTATTATAATATTGGTCAACGTTGTCGATGTTGACTGCTTGGGGCTCCGGACGCGACTCCTCTTTCTCGGTATTCGGTACCGAGTTTTATATACAAGTTGCCTGAGCGATGTCGACGAAATGGTCAAGCAGTGGAAGAAATATAAATCAGAAGGTCGAGATTTTCGCACACGTCAATGTGCGTAGTAGTCGTAGACATATGTGGAACCTGTCCTACGACTATCTATGTAAAACTATGTCTCGTATGCCTGAATTGGTGTACCTGCGTACGCTTGCTACTGCTGCTCCACGTGAAACTTGCTAGTCGTAGACAGGTGTGGAACCTGTCCTACGATTTATATAAAAACTATGGACCATATACATGTAACGATGTATATTGTCTGCTCGATGCCCTGGGCCTCGTGCTCTCCTACTATACCCTGCATGAATTAGCTATGTGGGGCTTTATTCCACGGAAAGATGTTAAAAATTCTCAAAACTAAATGTCTAGTCATAGTAGTCCCTGCTCGGGCGCCATCTGTAAGGATGTTTTCTCAGGCTGGGGTACATATCTCAGTCCCGCCAGGGTCTTTACAGAACATTTATGTAAAACTAGGACTATTATGACTTTTAGTGAGAGAAGAGCTATAGTGGTCATACCCTACTGGGGTATTACAGGGTATAGGGGTCACACACGTGTACTCGCTGTGGTCACACACGTGTCACCACGTGGTCTGTTGAATGTGGGTCTCCACATGGGTCCTATCACCACGTGGTCTGTTTGTGCGTGCACGTGTCGCGAGTCACGCGTGCTTGCTCGTCGTGAGGAACGCACGCGGCCGTGGGTATTTTCGCTTGTACTCCCACGTGTCGCCTGGCGGTGTATTACACCACGCCGCAACTCGTTGAAGCACACGCTCACACACCCACTTGTCACCAACGTTCACTCACGACCCGGAGTGTGTGTGTGTAAGTTAATTTATTTATTTATTAATGAAAATAAAAATATAAATTTTACAAATTTATTTTGATAACTTTATTGATCGGATTCAAAGTTAAGACTAAATTGAAGTTCTACTCTAGTTCCCTAATCTGGCCTTTTGTGAATCAGAATTTGGTGCAGCGGTGGCAGCGATGGTGGCAGCGACGGTGGCAGCGACGAATCACAGTTTGTCAGTTGTGCAGTCGGCTGTAATTGGTTAATTGCAGTTCTGCTGATGACTTCTTAATAAATTTGGCCATTTCCTGTTGTTGCCAATATTTCGTAGGAATTGCATGTGCCCGTGTGAACTGCTTGGCCATTTCCTGTTGTGGCTAATATTTAGTAGGAATTGCAGGTGCGCGTGTGAACTGTTTTGCAACTGCAGTTCGATGCTCTGTTAATATTAATTTGGTTACGATTTAGTTTACTTTAGGTTGGCGCGTGCAGGAAAGAATGCAGACGCTGACCTAAGCTTTTCTTTATGAGCTTTTGGCAAAGCGTGTTGTTAACTCCTCCCCCTCTATTTCGAGCTTGTCCTCAAGCGACGTTCGTTAGAAGAATGGTATGGTGTTGAGATTAACTCTGCTGGTGGTTTTTAGTGGTTCGGGAGGTGCCACTTGTAGAATAATCTTCTCTTGCTTTCGTTTACGACAGTATAAAAACCCTGCGACGATTGTAAAGGTAGCGAAGAGAAGGATGACGTAACATTTGTTGTAGTTGCTATCTGTTTCCAATTCTGCTAAACGTTTGGTGTTGTTAATATGTAAACTTTCCAGAGCGTTGAGAGATAGTATTTTGATTCGTTCTTTCTCTTCAGGGGTTATTTGGATCGTGGGCCTTGATGATTGTATGGGCTTCGTCTCAACGTTGTTGAACTCTTTTCCATTGATGGTGAGTGTCTCGTTGAAGAAGTTGATGACGTATGTTCCTTCCAGTTTCTGCGTTTTGTTGTTCCACTCTAGTGTGCCATTGTAGTTGTTAACCATGATAAGACCGCTGCTTATTTCCTCTATTGTTTCGATGTGTTCTGCATTGCTGAATTCACATAACCCTTTCTCTCCTATCACAAGTTTAGGTAGACAAGTACTATTGCTAATGTTTACAATATTATTCTTGTTACAAATTTTAATCTTATGATAAGTTTTACATTTATTATTTATGCCAAACATATTTCCGTTATTAAAAAATATTTCTTGAAATTTTATGTTAACAATTGTGTTCTTTTTGATAATGGGCTTGATAAGTGTGTTTTCGTATATAGTTTTTTCTAAATTTGGGACTTTAATTATATATAAAATTGTTGTTTTGTTATTTAATATAGTTACATCGGAAAATTCTAACATTTCTTCTATGGATAGTAGTGGCATATTACTTTCTTTGAATATTTTATCAATTTCAATTATTTCTTTTTCATTTAATAGGAATGTATTTATTACATTTAGCTTAGCCCATTGAATGGCGTACTTAACATTTATGATTTCTTCTTTGACGAGCCTGATTTGATTTTGCAAGTTAAAAGTTATTTCAGTGTTAACATAGCTGTCTTTTCTGATAGAGTTTGATAAAGAATTAGTAAATTTAATTATCTGATTTAGTCTTTCTTGAAATTGATTGTTAATTAAAATTTGTTTGTTGCTATTGTTAATTAGATCGTTCATATTATCTTGGAGCAAAATTAAGTCGTCGTGGTCTGGAGTACCGGCAATGTACTTCCATGCGGTTCCTATTAAATTGATTGCCCTAGTGTTTCTACTATGTAGTGTGGGGGATAATATTTGGAGAATAGAGAATGTTTGAACCAATTCGTGTTTTATAGTGTGGTAACTGTTTGAATGTTTTAGTTCGTTATCTACGTATGAAGCTAAGGTATTTAAAGTGTTTGTAATGTGGTTTATATCTATAACATGAATTATTCTTGTGGTGGATGTTTGGATTTTCCCTAATCCTTTATTTATTACTGCAGACTGTACGTCGGTATAGTTGGTAATGTCTAGAAGTCCATGCGCTATTGTTATGGTGCATAACATTAATGCCCTAAAAGAATAAAATAAGTTTAATCATTACGGATGTTACTGTTGTGTATTTTCTTTCCTGATTCTGTTATAACTGTAGTATTCTTGTTTTCTTTATCTATTTCTTTTTTATATCTTGCTGATAATTTAGAACCAAGTCGTGTGTTTATCTTAACATAAATTTCGTCACCTACGTTGTAGTTTTTTAATTCCTTACGTTTCTGGTTATGGTATTCGAGGTCCTTTTTCTGTTTGTCTATTAGTCTGTCAATGTTGTCAAGTCTGGTTTGTTCGTAGGCTTCGGGGTTAGTTGATACTGCTCTACCAAAGAACACTTCAAGTGGTCTTTTCTTTGTTACGGAATGAATAGTGTAGTTATATTCGTACACTGCTCTTTCTAGCAATTCTGGAAAGTTTCTGTGAGTTCCATCTTTCTTGATAAATCTCATTATTTCAGAGAGTGTCGAATGGAATCTTTCGACCTGACCGTTTACAGTGCTTTTGTGGGGTGGTGCTTGAAAAATATCTATATTGAGTTGGTCTTTGAGCATAAAAAGTTATGGAATGTGAATTTAAAGACTTTTCGTTGTCCATGACAATATATTTGGGGACGCCATAGTAGAAAATAATCTCTCTTATTTGGTGTCATTTGGGGAAAGTAAAATTTTTCGAACAATTGAATTTTGTTTTCAGTAGCATTTCTATGGGCTCTATTGTGGAATTTAAGTATCTCTTCTTCTTGCTCTTATTCATTAGTGAGGTCGGTAACTTTACTTTGAGTAAAGCGAATTTTGATTTTACTAAAGTTATCTGGGTATATTGATTGTATTTTTTCCCATGATATCTTCAGAAGTTTGTATTCCGTTAATAACGGATGGGTTAAGGTATTTCCGAAGTATTAGTATAAGTTCGTCAAGTTCGTAAGTTTGTAAGTATATGTCATGTCTATGAAACAGGAAAAGGTATGCTAAATTTGTAGTCGTTGCTGTTTGCTTTATGGATGAAGATTTGATTTTTAAAACCGTTAATTGGTACTTCTATACTAGGGATGAGGTTATGGCTTGAACTCTCGTCGCTATGTTGAGTGGATACTGAGTTTATCTGAGTTAAATTTGAAATGCGAGACAATGCATCTGCTACTACATTGTCTTTTCCTGGTTTGTAGATTAACTCGTAGTCGTATTCTTCTAAGTGAGATTTTCATCTTTTAATTCTAGCGTTGCCATTCCAACTACTCAATGAGTGTGTAAGCGGTTGGTGATCAGTGAATATTTTCACTTTGGCTTTACCTTATAGATAGTTACGTAACGCTTTAAGGGCCCATATAATGGCCAACATCTCTTTCTCGTTAGCTGCATAATTTTCTTCAGCTTTGGAGAGGGTTCGTGAGATGAATGAAATAGGTTGACTGTTCTGTGAGAGAACTGCACCAATGGCATAGTTTGATGCATCGGTGGTGAGGTGGAATTCTTTTTTAAAATCGGGGTATTTAAGTATCACATCTTGTGATATTAACGAATTTTTTAGTTTCCTAAATGCATCTATTGCTTCTTGGTTAAAGCTTATTGCTTTAGTTAGTGCTGCTTTCTTGCTTACGTGTCCATCTTCACCTCTTAACAGTATGGTGAGTGGTTTAGCAAGTTTTGCATAATCCCTTATAAATCTCCTATAGTATCCTGATAAGCCTAAAAATGATTTGAGTTCTCTTATTGTCCTTGGGGTAGGAAAATTAGCTATTGCCGAGACTTTGTCAGGGTTGGTTTCAATACCTTTATCGGATATTACGAAACCTAGAAATTCAACTTTACTCTTGAGAAACTCGCATTTATCGAGTTGACATTTAATATTTGCTCTATATAGGGTATCAAATATGGTATTCAAGTTTTCAAGATGAGATTTTTCATCTTGGGTAAAAACAACTATATCATCAATATAGATATAACAAATTTTCCCTATATGTTCACGTAGTATATCGTCTAGTGCTCGTTGGAAAATGGATGGAGCATTTTTAAGACCGAAGGGAAGGCGTGTGAACTCATATTTGGCATTATTTATAGAGAAAGCGGTTTTTTCTATATCTGAGCTTTTTAAGTCGAGAACGGAAAAAAGTTTGTTGTTGACCAATTGGGCAAGCACTTCATTTATCTCGGGGATAGGGTATTTATCAGCTATTGTTACTTTGTTTAATTTCCTATAATCTATTACCATTCTGTATTTCTTTTCGTTTGAAGCGTCTAGCTTCTTGGGAACAATCCACACAGGTGAATTGTACGGAGAGCGAGATGGGCGTATTATACCATTTGCTAATAGTTCTGAAATTTGTTTATTAACCTCATCTTTAAGAGACATGGGATATTGGTAGAATTTAGAATATACAGGTGTTTCATTGTTCGTGCGTATTTCTGCTGTCACGTTAGTAGTGTACGTCAATTTTTCGTCTGGTTTTGAGAATAAGTTGGGAAAGTTTTTAAGTAAATTTTCTAAATTATTTTTTTGATGATCGGACAAATGGTCTGTACGGGGGCAAATATTATTAATTGAGTCGTATTTTTTTTCTTTGATAATTACTTTTACGTTGTCCTTAATTATCATATAGTTCGAATGTGTGTGAATTACTGCTTTAAGTTCTTTTAAAGTGTCGTTGCCGAGAATGGCATCGAAAGATTTTAATGTCGGCAAAAGAAACCAGTAAGAAAAGCAACAGTCGCGCAGCACGCGACAGTGGGATACCCTTCGACCTATGTATGTATGTTCCTATGTGTGTACTCATATATGTACATATGCATATGCTTTGAAATTAATCCCGACAGATGGCGCTCGCGCTTCGCGCTCGCCCGCCTCCCTTGTTAGCTGACAGAGCACTTGGTTTTATGCTCATACTTTCTTAAATAACTTTTGTGATTATTGTCCGATCGGATTGTAATTTGGAGACTACGTAGATATTTCATTCAGCTTAGTATATGTTAAAGTCAGAAAGTTGTATCTTTTATACAGCGCTTACAAATTGAGTTCAAAAATTTATTTATTGATTTGTGAGGGCGGTGGGCGTGGCACCTAACATTTGTAAATTCCAAATTTGGTATCTCTAGCGTTTATAATAGCTGAGATCTGTGTGTTCATCTGGTCAGACGGACATCCGGACATCCGGACATCCAGACAGACAGACATAGCTCAATCGACTCGGCTAGTGATCCTGAGCAAGAATATATATACTTTGTGGGGTCTGCCACGCCTCCTTCTGCCTGTTACATACATTTGCATTTTGCACAAAGTTAGTATACCCTTTTTTGAGCATTTTCAATGGTCGAAGGGTATAAAAATTTGATACGCACATCTCGGATATTAAATAGGTGTGCCATTTTAAAGTGTGTAATTTTAACGTTACCTCCAACTGTAACGGCTTGAAACGGTTTCTCGATTGGAGCGGGGTTACTAACTAAACTAGGTTTAATATAGTTTCTATTAGATCCCGTATCAATAAGTATTCTCAAAACTTCTCCTCCTACGTTCACCTCAAAATAAGGTAAAGAGGAGCTATTTACTCTAAAAAATGGAGATCAGCGTATTGTTTTTGTCCTACATCGGTCCCGTAACAGTACTCGTATTGTTCTTAGTATTCGTCTAACGTTTGTCCGTATTCGTTTGAGTCTGTTTGGCTGTACGCTAACTGTTCGTTTTCTGTGTTCTGGTCATTGCTACTAATTGTAGTAGTGTCATTATTTTGTTCGTTACTTTCTATATTGAAAGTACGTTGTCGTTTGTCATCCTGTGGAACAGGGGGAATGGGGTTTCCTGGTCGTTTGCCCATTTCAAAGTTCGGTGGTCTATTCATATACTTCACTTGTCTTGTGCGGATGCTGGGGTCCACGTCCATAGGCTCAGGACGGGGCAGCGGTTTTGGTGCCGTGGGCCGATTCGGTACGAAAGTTGGGTTTGGTGTGAACGGTTGTCTAGTGTATAGTTGCTGTGCGTATGGTTGTTGTACGTACAGTTGTTGTATTGGTGCTTGGTTGCTAAAGAATGTCATGTTGTGCATTGGTCTGCTATATTGTTGACCAATTGGTGCCCTTTGAGGCGTGTTTTGAGGTGGTAGGGGAGTCGAGTTATTCAAGTATTAAGTTCTAGGCATTGGTATTGGTTTTTGGTTTGGGCGGAAGACCATAGATTGAATTTTGCCTGTAGCATAGTTTGATCGATATGTTTGGTTCTCGATTTTCAAACATAGATCCAAAGCTTGAGGTAGATCTTCAGGCTCTTTCATTCCAAGAAGGCGAGGTAGGTCTCCTCTCAATCCACGAATAAAAGTGTCTAGAGCTTTATCTCTGTAAAGCTTAGTCATCATTTGTTCTGACTCGCGAGATAATTCCATACAACCAACTTTATTCAGTAGTAAGGACAGGTGACGGTAAACTACCTGATGGAATTCCTCTACTGTTTGATTGACACCCTGAGTAATGGTTGTCAATTGGTACTCTAATGTGCTCAAATCGCGCTTATCTGCGTAATGCATTGTTAAGCACTTTGAAATAGCATTCCAGTCTAGTGGAACGTTATAGGATTCTAAGGCTGTGTCGGCATTGCCAACAATTTTGTTTCTTATGGTATGTATTATACCGAAATATTAAGCAGTGCCTTGTAGTGCCGCGTAGTTCTCTATGATTCTATCTACGCCCTTTTTCCACGAACTAAACTCTCCGCGGTCACCTGAGAACTCTCGGATGGTTTTAACTACATCTGGTATTTTATCTAAATCGTTAAGATTTCCCCGATGTTGAGGCTGAATTATTTGGTTTGGTACATCTAAGAAGTCACTATTCGGGTTATTTTATTGTCTGATTAATTGGGGGAACCTGAGAAGCGATAGCTTCTGAAACTATTCTACCAATTTGTGCGTTAAGTTCTTGTTGGTTCATATTGACTCTATTTTGTTCTGGCTGACTTACTGAAAGAATGGGGGGTCTAATTAAGTTATTAGGATTTGCTATTAATGGTATGGCAATTTGAAAAATTTAGAATATGTCGTATTAATTCAGGCTTATAAAAATAGAAATCGTAAGTGTTTGTTCGCGTGTTTGTTCCAGTGAAAGTGATTCAACAAAATTCCGAAATATTTTGGTCACAAAGGAAAATTTTAATATGTTTGAAAACTAGTAGCTGGTTTCTTCCTTCTACTTTGGAGGGTCCTCGTAGGGAATCGCAAAGTTGGAAATTGTTATACTACAATATTCTGTAGTCAGTTAATCGTTTATATTTATACGGTGTGTTATTTACTTTGGTTGATCACTTCACTTTCACTTTCTTATGTATATATTTTTTTAAATTTACTTAATTTGTATTGTTAATTTTCTTTTAAATTTTTGTTTGATTTGAATTCTTAATTTTCTAATCTTCTTTTAAGTTTTGTTTGATTTGAATTCTTAATTTTCTAATCTTCTTTTAAGTTTTGTTTGATTTAAATTGTGAATTTTCTTTAGATTTTTCTTAAAACTATCTTACAAGTAGGTTATTGTTGCCATCCTTCCCGATCGTCTGGATTTGGTCCGGTTTGCTGCATCTACTAAGGATCCAGGTGCGATACTTCCTTCGGAAGGTTCCGTGGGGACGGGCCTTGCACGGCGTTGGTCTTTGTAGGCGATGAATTGCCTTTACGTTATTTTAGGGCCACCACTGTGGATGGGAGTCTTCCCTTTTTTTAACGGAACACGGTTATTCGCGACTTACACTTTTTGTTTTTCGTCACGACGCGAGCGTAGAGGCTTTTTGCTCTTTTATTCGCGAACACTTAGAGGCGTTTTGCTCTGTTATGTTATAAACCGGTCCCTGCTCGGGCGCCAGTTAATTTATTTATTTATTAATGAAAATAAAAAAATAAATTTTACAAATTTATTTTGATAACTTTATTGATCGGATTCAAAGTTAAGACTAAATTGAAGTTCTACTCTAGTTCCCTAATCTGGCCTTTTGTGAATCAGAATTTGGTGCAGCGACGGTGGCAGCGACGAATCACAGTTTGTCAGTTGTGCAGTCGGCTGTAATTGGTTAATTGCAGTTCTGCTGATGACTTCTTAATAAATTTGGCCATTTCCTGTTGTTGCCAATATTTCGTAGGAATTGCATGTGCCCGTGTGAACTGCTTGGCCATTTCCTGTTGTGGCTAATATTTAGTAGGAATTGCAGGTGCGCGTGTGAACTGTTTTGCAACTGCAGTTCGATGCTCTGTTAATATTAATTTGGTTACGATTTAGTTTACTTTAGGTTGGCGCGTGCAGGAAATAATGCAGACGCTGACCTAAGCTTTTCTTTACGCAAAGCGTGTTGTTAACTTGTACCACTAAGCAATGAACACATAGAGACGTCAAACAGCCCTGAAGCAGTTTGAGAGTCATTTTCAAAACGGCTGCCCCGCAGAAGAAGAAGAACAGAAGCAGACTTCGGCTGAACGCTCGACCGGGTCAGCTCGCTGTTCGGCTCTCAGTACAAACAGTGCATAGCATCAAAACTGCTTCAGTCGCACAACGACAGCGGAACGATAAGCATGCGCGTACTTCTTTGCGCTGTACGATCGTTTCCATGTGTGCGTGTATGCATGCACGGTCCGCGTATGAATGTATGCGGTGCTTGTGAAGTTTGGCAATAGGCAAATTCTCGGCCAGCGCGCTGGCAGCCTGAAGTCAATTTTGTGTTTCGGCGTCGAGAGCCGAGAGACAGGTACAGTGGGCAAAAATGGTTATCTTGCGGCGAAAATGTTAAAACCTCCTCTGTTCTATAAGGATAATTTTATTTAGTAATTACATATTTATGTATTCCGAATTTTTTATTTTAATTCACAAATTTTGTCAATATTGGTAAAGTCATATACAAAAAATTTATAATTATCAAAACTTATTTTTGATATTATAATTTTGCTCTACAAAATATAATATAAATATTGAATATTCAATCCATATTCTCAAAAATTAAACATAAATACACATGTTTTCAGATGCTAAAATAATTGCCGCCAAATAACCATTTTGGCTCACTGTAATTCGGTCTCTTAGCTCTCGATGACAAAGACAAAAACAAACACACAGTTGATTTTACGCTGGCCAGGCCCGTAGCTAAAAGTGCGCAGGGTGTGCGGTACAGAAGGGCTCTCAACAGTCAGGGGCTCACTGTTACCAAACATAAAAATGTTATTAATGGGGATATATTTGTACAATTTAATTCCTCTGGTAATCACAAATATATTTATTAATTAAGGTAATTTAAGTAGAATTCCCTGATAAGTATTGCACAGGCGCCCGTAAAACCCTCACTACGGCCCTGTGCCTCGGTCTCTAGGCTCTCGACGATGAAACACAAAATTGACTTCAGGCTGCCAGCGCGCTGGCCGAGAATTTGCCTATTGCCAAACTTCACAAGCACCGCATACATTCATACGCGGGCCGTGCATGCATACACGCACACATGGAAACGATCGTACAGTGCAAAGAAGTACACGCATGCCTATCGTTCCGCTGTCGTTGTGCGACTGAAGCATTTTTGATGCTATGCACTGTTTGTACTGAGAGCCGAACAGCGAGCTGACCCGGTCGAGCGTTCAGCCGAAGTCTGCTTCTGTTCTTCTTCTTCTGTGGGGCAGCCGTTTTGAAAAATGACTCTCAAACTGCTTCAGGGCTGTTTGACGTCTCTATGTGTTCATTGCTTAGTGCTTGTACGCTCAGAGTCGCCTGCTGGTCAGCGGAGCACCGACATGCCAGACAGCACCACTCTGCGACTACACACTCACACTAACACACACACGTACTCGCCACTTTTGTTTGCACTGCGCTAGAGAGGAAGAATGTTTTACAGGGTATGTTTTAATGATCACTGCTGGTTTTGTTTAATATTTAAAGAACATATCGTGTTTTTTATATCCTTCGATTATTGAAAATGGTCAAAAAAAGGGTATACTAACTTTGTGCAAATGTATGTAACAGGCAGAAGGAGGCGTCGGAGACCCCATTGTTTTAATGATCACTGCTGGTTTTGTTTTGTTTAATATTTAAAGAACATATCGTGTTTTTATACCCTTCGATCATTGAAAATGGTCAAAAAAGGGTATACTAACTTTGTGCAAATGTATGTAACAGGCAGAAGGAGGCGTCGGAGACCCCATAAAGTATATATATTCTTGCTCAGGATCACAAGCCGAGTCGATTGAGCCATGTCTGTCTGTCCGTCTGTGTGAACGCACAGATCTCAGCTATTATAAAAGCTAGAGTTACCAAATTTGGCAGGAAGACTCCTGTGTGGATCAAGCAGATCAACTTTATTTCAAATGTTAGGTGCCACGCCCACTGCCCCCACAAATCAATAATTTAATTTTTGAACTCAATTTGTAAGCGCAGTTTAAAAGATAGAACTTTCTGACTTAACATGTACTAAGCTTAATGAAATATCTACGTAGTCTCCAAATTTCAGTCCGATCGGACAATAAACACAAAAGTTATTTAAGAAAGTATGAGCATAAAACCAAGTGCGTCAGCTAACAAGGGAGGCGGGCGAGCGCGTAGCACGAGCGCCATCTGTCGGGATTAATTTCAAAGCATGTGCATATGCATATGTGTATGAATTTAAGAAATTAAACTACACGGGAACATACTAGGTCGAAGGGTATCCCACTGTCGCGTGTTGCGCGACTGTTGCTTTTCTTACTGGTTATTATTGCTTTCTATCGCTAGTTACTTATCTTTACAAAGGTTAGGCCCTGTCTCCCTGCCTATAAATTATCCTACTCACCTGGACTCTCCTGCTGCAGGATTCATGCTTCCTTCGTCCTTTTTCTGTCCTTCGACACTTGGCACTATATATACTTGCACTTTATTTGTATCCCACGTGGGAGAGCTTTTGCTTCTTTTCACTTTGACTGCGCTCGATCGATTGCCCTTGGCCTAATTTTGGCAGCTTGCATTTCGCTGCTGCGAACATGTCGCCGCTGCTGCGTACATGTCGCCGCTGCCTTCGGCCGATCTTGCCTGGCTGCTGTGGCTCTGCTTGCCTAACTTCGCTGCTGGCTGCGCGTCGCTGCGGGCTGAGCGTCGCTGCCGACTTAGCGTCGCTGACTTAGCGTCGCTTGTCTGGCGCCGCTGCCCAAAATTTGGTAGCGGTGCCGTTGCGGGTGCCGTTGTCTATGCACGAGGTTTTCGCTGTTTGTTGTTGTCGTTGTGCAAAAGCGGTCTGGGTACCGAGGTACCGCAACTTTTAACTTGTGCGCTGGGCATGGGCGTCGACTGTCTGGTGTTTTCTATGCTATGTACCCTGCTTTCTTGTTCCTGCCTATGCCCCTGTCTTTTGATATACTGCTCTAGTCAAGAACTGCAACCGGGTATATTGGGCTTAGATATAACTTAATATTTATTTAATAATAATAACAATATAAAGTAATAATATGAGGCGTCGCTTCAATGCGGCGTCACAGTATGCAGCTAGAAGTGAAGCTGGGGGGACGAACGAATAGGGAAGCAAGAAACGAAAAATTCGCCGCTGCAGCTGGTATACTCGTAGGTGTATATGTATGTATGTATATACGTACATACAATTGCTTGAACTTATCAAATTATTATTTGCAATCGAATTATGGACAATAGTTTGTGAGAGGGGGCGATAGTGGAACATAAACAAACAATTGCATCCAATAGGAGTTCAAAAGATATATCTATAAGAATTAAACTACAATGAATTGCCTGTCTGTATGTATGTATGTATGTATACTATACGCATATGTATATACATATGTATATGCATGCAAATAAACTCAACTATATTATAGTGTACGTATGTGCCAAAAATTGAAAGCGAAATGCCAAAAGCCAATTTAAAAACGCTTTCAATTTTTCGCACAAATACCTGTGGCTCTGGAATAGGTTGACCGGCTGCTACTTTCCTCTAGGCTTGCAGCAATTGAAAGGTACCTGTGGGTGGGGTTTTGCACTTTTTATATGTGTCACTGTCACTTCTCTTTAAACTTCACTATAGCTTTTACTTACAGTGCACCCGGGGGCGCCATGAAAAATTAGATTAGTTTATCTAATTAACTATTTGTTACCGAAAAATACGAACGGTACAGTCAGGTTCTGACTGTATAAGGTCATGAATTATCATAGTATACCGTAGGCAATGGGTATAGGCACTAAGCAATGAACACATAGAGACGTCAAACAGCCCTGACACAGTTTGAGATTGATTTTTCAAAACGGCTGCCCCACAGAAGAAGAAGAACAGAAGCACACTTCGGCTGAACGCTCGACCGGGGCAGCTCGTTGTTCGGCTCTCAGTACAAACAGTGCATAGCATCAAA
The DNA here is from genome assembly GCA_018901805.1 of Zaprionus taronus. Taxonomy (NCBI): domain Eukaryota; kingdom Metazoa; phylum Arthropoda; class Insecta; order Diptera; family Drosophilidae; genus Zaprionus; species Zaprionus taronus. The sequence continues at coordinate 14,092 of JAEIFH010000856.1, forward strand.
ACTGCTTCAGTCGCACAACGACAGCGGAACGATAAGCATGCGCGTACTTCTTTGCGCTGTGCGATCGTTTCCATGTGTGCGTGTATGCATGCACGACCCGCGTATGAATGTATGCGGTGCTGGTGAAGTTTGGCAATAGGCAAATGCTTCGGCCAGCGCGCTGGCAGCCTGAAGTCAATTTTGTGTTTCGGCGTCGAGAGCCTAGAGACAGGTACAGTGGGCAAAAATGGTTATCTTGCGGCGAAAATGTTAAAACCTCCACTGGCCCGTAGCTAAAAGTGCGCAGGATGTGCGGGACAGTAGGGCTCTCAGTAGGAATTCCTGATAAGTATTGCACAGGGGCCCGTAAAACCCTCACTGCGGCCCTGTGCCTCAGTCTCTAGGCTCTCTCAAAATTGACTTCAGGCTGCCAGCGCGCTGGCCGAAGCATTTGCCTATTGCCAAACTTCAGCAGCACCGCATACATTCATACGCGGGCCGTGCGTGTGTACACGCACACATGGAAACGATCGCACAGCGCAAAGAAGTACGCGTATGCTTATCGTTCCGCTGTAGTTGTGCGACTGAAGCAGCTTGTCCTTTTGTCTAATATCTCACCATTTTCAACGACTGCGAGAGATGTTCAGTGGCTGAGTGGACTGTGTCCCGGACTCTAAGGTCAATGACATTGAGAGTGTTCGTGGTTCGATTGTTGCCGCGATCGACATGTGAAATTCTTTTGTTTTTCAATTTAATTAATTAATATTAATTAATTTTTTTAAATAAATTAAAAGCTCAAAAACATTAAAGAGGTGCGACGGCGGTAGTCGGTTTTTTAGTCTTAGTTACGCAATATATGTAATTAGAACTTAGTTTTCTTTCGTCGGTACACAACAGCACTGCAAATCTAATTGTACATATGTTTGTATATACATTCGTGCAATAATGTGTGTTGAAGTGCGATGCCAATACATACATGTGGATATGCAGACATGTCTGTATGGGCGTCCCACTTGCACCTTCCTAAGTTTCTGTTATTTTCTAGAATTCTAATTGCAAAATATTGGAATCTTACTGAACTTGCAAAGTCATAACAGACAAAATACGGAAAGAGTGACGAGATTAATAGTATTTATAACTATTATAATTTGATTGTCTTTCATATTGCATAATAAATATGAAATTAAATTAAATAAAATAATTTAATTAGTATGTAGCGGCTATATTACAGCCCACTTGATTGTAACTTAGTTTATTAGAATTAAAAATAGTAAACAAAAGAAAAAAATAAAAAATGAAAATTCGCACCCGCCTCAACCGAGAGTTGAACACACGCACTCTCCCTCACAGAGTCTTTTGAAATTGCCGTCCGCCACTCTAACCACTAGGCCATTGCCTCACTGCTTGACTCATCGACAAAGCTGCATTGTCATCACATTCTGTTACTATACAATGCAAATAAAAAGTTTAAAATGCTGTGTGTCTGACGCTAGATTTGAACTTCGGTATGCTTGCGTAAATTAGGTCTGTTTAAGTATATATGTTCAAAATGAGTTTAATTCGTATCATATCTCACTTATTTACCATATAGTCCGATTTAAATGAAATTTTCACATAACGCCCGTGGCAAGGTATTTGTCATGTAAGATATATAACTTTGGTTGTTGAGTTAATATTGTAGTTTTTAAATAGTTATTACTGATTTATAGAGGCGGGAAGGGGCGTGCCCAAATTTTAAAAAATTTTGAGACACTGCAATATACGTATGTTGTCACAAAATTTGATGACTCTAGCTCTAATAGTTTCTGAGATCCAGGTGTTCATACAGACAGACAGACGGACAGATAGACATGGCTAAATCAGGTTATGGAGTAAATAGGTTATGGAGTCGGAGATGCCTCCTTCTGCCTGTTACGCACATTTCCGTTCCGACAAACACAATAGACCATGCATTTTTTTAAAATCCACGGCCTAAAAACTGTGGTGCTGTAATTCTGGCCGAAAACGATAAATTCGTATGTCCGATTCAAATTATATTTTACAAATTATATTTTCATTGCTAGCCTAGCTTAACTACGGCGGCGAAACGGGGCGAGTTCAAAACTACGAAGAGAGTACTTTACACTACAATTTACAGTACACTTCAAGTTTTTGTCTTTTTATCAAACTAACTTAATTTAACAATATATACATATGTATATTTATTTGGATAGTAGAGATTTCAGATATTATTATTCTTGTATACCAAACGTACAACAAGTTTATATTAAATAGATAAAGGAGACCTTTATATTGTTGATAAAAGTAAACAGTCCGATCTAAAACTTCCGTA